>PVKU01009294.1:0-63328 GCA_004027475.1 Anoura caudifer
ATATTGCTTAGCATGATGCTCTCCAGTTCCATCCATGCTGTCGCAAATGGGTAGGAGCTCCTTCTTTCCTTCTGCTGCATAGAATTCCATTGTGTAAATGTACCATAGTTTCTTGATCCATTCATTTACTGATGGGCACCTAGGTTGCTTCCAACATCTGGCTATTGTAAATTGTGCTGCTATGAACATTGGGGTGCATGCATTCTTTTGGATTGGTGTTTCAGGGTTTTTAGGATATAATCCTAGCAGTGGAATTGCTGGGTCAAAAGGTAGGTCCATTTTTAGTTTTCTTAGAAAACTCCATACTGCTTTCCATAGTGGTTGTACCAGTCTGCAATCCCACCAACAGAGCACTAGGGTGCCCTTTTCTCCACAACCTCTCCAACACTTGTTGTTTGTTGCTTTGTTTATGATGGCCATTGTGACTGGTGTGAAGTGGTATCTCACTGTGGTTTTAATTTGCATCTCTCTGGTAGCTAGTGATACTGAGCATCTTTTCATGTGTTTCTGGATCTTCTGTATGTCCTCCTTGGAGAAGTGTCTGTTCAAGTCCTTTGCCCATTTTTTAATTGGGTTGTTTGTCTTCTTAGAGTGGAGTCGTGTAAGTTCTTTATGTATTTTGGAGATTAAACCCTTGTCTGAGGTATCATTAGCAAATATGTTTTCCCATGAAGTTGGTTCTCTTTTTAATTTAATACTGTTTTCTTTAGCCATGAAGAAGCTTTTTATTTTTATGAGATCCCATTTGTTTATTCTTTCCTGTATGTTCCTTGCTTTAGGGGACATATCAGTAAAAATGTTACTGAGTGAAATATCTGATATTTTCCTGCCTATGTTCTCCTCTAGGACTTGAATGGTGTCAAGGCTTATATTTAAATCTTTTATCCACCTTGAATTTATTTTTGTGTATGGTGTAAGTTGGTGTTCAAGTTTCATTTTTTTGCATGTAGCTGTCCAGTTCTCTCAACACCACTTGTTGAAGAGGCTACTTTTACTCCATTTTATGTTGCTGCCTCCTTTGTCAAATATTATTTGACCATAGAGAATTGGGTTTATTTATGGGCTCTGTTCTATTCCACTGGTCCATGTGCCTGTTTTTGTGCCAGTACCGAGCTGTTTGGTGTCAGGTATTATGATCCCTCCTACTTTGCTCTTCTTTCTCAAAATTGCTGCAGCTATCCGAGGTTGTTTATTGTTCCACATAAATTTTTGAAGTGTTTGTTGTATGTCTGTGAAATATGCCATTGCTACTTTAATAGGTATTGCATTGAATCTGTAAATTGCTTAGGGAAGTATGGACATTTTGATGATGTCAATTCTTCCAATCCATGAACATAGTATATGTTTCCATTTGTTTGTGTCTTCCTTGATTTATTTCTTCAGTGTTGTGTAGTTTCCTGCATACAGGTCTTTTACATCCTTGGTTAGGTTTATTCCTAGGTATTTTATTTTTCTTTTTGCTATATCAAATGGGATTTATTTCTTGATTTCTACTTCTGCTGTTTCATTGTTGGTATACAAAAATGCCTTTGATTTCTGGGTATTGACTTTGTATCTGGCTGTTTGGCCAAATTCATTTACTAGGTCGAGCAGCTTTTTGGCCGAATCTATAGGATTTTCTATGTACACTACCATGTCATCTGCAAACAATGATAGTTTCATTTCCTCCTTTTCAATTTGGATGCCTTTTATTTCCTTTTCTTGTCTAATTGCTGTAGCCAATACTTCCAATACTATATTGAATAGAAGTGAAAGAGGACAACCTAGTCTTGTTCCTGATCTTAGTGGAAAAGATTTTAGTTTTTGCCTGTTGAGTATGAGGCTGACTGTAGGTCTCTCATATATGGCCTTTATTATGTTGAGGAATGCTCCCTCAATTCTCACTTTGCTGAGTTTTTTTTATCATAAATGGGTGCTGTACCTTATCAAATGCTTTTTCTACATCCATTGATATGATCATATGATTTTTGTTTTTGCTTTTGTTTATGTGATGTATTACATTTACTGATTTGTGTATGTTGAACCATCCTTGCATCCCTAGGATAAATCCCACGTGGTCATGGTGTATTATCTTTTTAATGTATTGTTGGATGTGGTTTGCCAATATTTTGTTTAGGATTTTAGTGTCTATGTTTGTCAACCATATGGGCCTGAAGTTTCCTTTCTTTGTTATGTCTTTATCTGGTTTGGGGATGAGTAATGCTAGCTTCATAAAAAGAGTTTGGGAGTCTTCCATCATTTTGAATTTTTTCAAAAAGTTTGTGAAGGGGTTAGCTCTTCCTTAAATGCTTTGTAGAATTCTCCTGTGAAACTATCTGGTCCCAGGATTTTGTGTGTCAGGAGTTTTTTGATTACTGCTTCAATTTCATCTGCTGTTATTGGTCTGTTCAGACTTTCTGCTTTTTCCTCATTGAGTTTTGGGAGATTATATTTTTCTAGAAACTTGTCTATTTCACCTAGGTTTTCAAATTTCTTGGCATACAGTTCTTCATAGCAATTTCTTACAATCCATTGTATTTCTGTGGTGTCAGTTGTAATCTCTCCTCTTTCATTTCTGATTGTGTTTATTTGGGTCTTCTCTCTTTTTTTCTTCATGAGCCTGCTTAAAGGCTTGTCAATCTTGTTTATCTTTTCAAAGAACCAGCTCCTGGATTCATTGATCCTTAGAATTGTGCTTTTAGCCTCTATGTCATTTAACTCTGCTCTAATCTTGGTTATTTCCTCCCTTCTACTTGCTCTGGGCTGCCTTTGTTGTTGTTCCTTGAGTTCTTGTAGGTGTAGGGTTAAGTTGTTTGTTTGAGATGTTTCTGTCTTTTTTAGGTAGGCCTGTATCACTATGAACTTCCCTCTGAGGGAAGCCTTTGCTATATCCCATAAGTTTTGGGTTTTGTGAGTCCATTTTCATTTGTTTCCAGATACTTTTTGATTTCCTGCCTAATTTCATTCTTGACCCATTCATTGTTTAATGGCATGCTATTCAATCTCCATGATTTTGAGTGTTTTGGGTTTTTCCCCTTGGGGTTGGTTTCTAGTTTCAGTCCCTTGTGGTCAGAGAAAATGCTTGGTATGATTTCAATTTTTTTGAATTTGTTGAGGCTAGTTTTGTGTCCTATCATATGGTCTATCTTTGAGAACATTCCATGTGCATTTGAAAAGAATGTGTATTTAGTTTCTTTGGGATGAAGGGCTCTATATATATCAGTTAAGTTCATTTCATCTAGAATGTTGTTCAATGCCACAATATCTTTGTTGATATTTTCTTTAGAAGATTTGGCCATTTTTGACAGTGGGGTGTTGAAATCCCCTACTATAATTGTGTTGCTGTCAATATCTTTCTTGAATCCTCTAAGATTTTCTTTATGTATTTAGGTGTTCCTGTGTTGGGTGCATATATATTTACAATGTTTATGTCTTCCTGGTGGATTCTTCCCTTGAGTATTATGAAGTGACCTTCTGGATCTCTCTTTATGGTTCCTCTTTTGAAGTCTATTTTGTGTGATATGAGTATTGCTACCCCGGCTCTTTATTTTTCCTGTCCATTTGCTTGGAAAATTTGTTTCCAGCCCTTCACTTTGATTCAGTGTAAGTTTTTTGTCCTGAGGTGGGTCTCTTGTAGGCAGCATATGTGTGGGTCATGCTTTCTTATCCATTCAGCTATTCTATGCCTTTTGATTGGAGCATTTAATCCATTTATGTTTAAGGTTATTATTGATAGGTACTTATTCATTGCCATTTTTGTACCTGTGTTCCTCTCTCTCTCTCTCTCTCTCTCTCCTTTCCTTCCTTTCCTTAAAGCAGTCCCTTTAACATCTCTTGCAGAAGTGGTTTGGTAGAAGTGTATTCTTTTAGACTTCTTTTGTCTGGGAAGCTCTTTGTTTGACCTTCTATCTTGATTGAAAGCCTTGCTGGGTAAAGTAGTCTTGGTTGCATGCCTTTGGTTCTCATACTTGGAATATTTCTTGCCATTATCTTCTGGCTTGGAGTGTTCCATTGAGAATTCAGCTGCTAACCTTATCAGGGCTCCCTTGTATGTTACTTCCTGTTTGTCCCTGTCTGCCTTTAAGATTCTCTCTTTGTCTTGGAATTTTGCCATTTTAATTATGATGTGGCTTGAAGTGGGCCTTTTGGGTTCCTCTTGATTGGGACTCTCTCTGTTTCCTGGATTTGTGGGACTTTTTCTCTCATCAAATTAGGGAAGTTTTCCATCATTACTTTTTCAAATAGTTTTTCTATCCCTAGCTCTTCTTCTTCCTTCTCTCTTATCCCTATTATAGAGATATTATTACATTTCATATCATCTTGCATTTCTCTTAATCCCTCTTCATTCTTTCTGAGCCTCTTTTCCTGTTCTTACTCTTTCTGGATGTTTTTTTCTACTTGGTCCTCCAACTCACTGATACGATCTTCTGCTTCATCAATTCTGCTTTCATTCCTTCCACTGTGTTCTTCAGTTCAGAAATTGTATTTTTCATTTCCTCTTGGCCCTTGTTGATAGTTTCTATTTCTTTTTTCATGTTGATATAGTTTGCAGTGAGTTCACATTGGCTTCCCTGTAGTTTCTGGTAGCTCATTGAGAGCCCTTGGAGCTTCCTGACAACCATTGCTTTGAACTCAAAATCTATATTTGAATTGCCTCCATTTCATTTAGCATTCTTTCTGGGGCTTCCTCCTTTTCTTTCATTTGGGGGTTGTTTGTCTTTGTTTTTGTTTTTGTTTTTTGTCTTCCCATTGATTGTGAGGCTCTTCTTGTTAGGTTCAGTTTCTTAAATTGACTTGTTCTGGTTTCCTGGGTTTATGGTGTGAACTTCTGTGGTAGAATGCCTGTGAGATTCAGTGGTGCTGTCTCCTTTGGGTATCCTGGTGTTCACGGCTTCCAGTGTCTCAGCTGTTGAAAGGCATTTGGGACCAACTCTGATCTTTCCAGAGTTTCAGGGGTTTTTTTGTTTTGTTTTGTTTTGTTTTTGTCTCACTCATAGGTATTTAAAAAGAGAAAAGAGGAAGAAAACAAAGAAAAGAAGAAAAAATGAAAAGAAAGAAAAGTAGAAAGAAAAAGAAAAAAGAGAAAGGAAGAAGAGATAACATTGGAAAGAAAGGAAGAAGCAATAAAACAAGAAAGAAGTAACAAGAAGCAAAAGGAGTTGAGTGTTAAAAAAGATAAAAATAATGAAAAAATAATTTAAAAAAGCAAAACACCAACTCTTGCTGTTATCAGTCTTGCCAAGCTGGTTTTTCTGGCCTTGCTGACTGCAGTGGCCAAGGGGTGACCATATCGCTTTTCTCCCTGTTCTGCACTCAGTTATCTTTGAGCTACTGTCCTCAGAGCTAGTCCCGGGCCTCTCCACACAGGGCCTCAGGCATATCTTCTGAGGTGGCATGTGCCTACTGTGGTCAGGCGCTAGCGCTAATGATCTTTCAGCCTTCCATGCACAGGCGCCGACTTTTGTGCAAGCATTAATCGACCCCCACACAGGTCGCACACAGGTGCCTAACATCTCCCAGCAGTCCATGCAGGTCCCCGATGGCATGCGGGCACCAAGAGACTACAGCGCAGGTCCCCTGGTGGCGTGCTGGGGCTGATGGATCCCCACTCAGCTGTTCCCAATGGCATGTGGGCACAGATATTCACGCAAGCTCCGATGCACAGTCCTCCCAGGGCTATGAGATCTTAACTTCTCTGTGTGAGATTTCAAGTAACCAGGTTTATCCCGGTGCTGCCGACACCTTGTTTGGCTGATCAGGGAGCAGTCGACCTGACTCCCTCCCTCCCTAGAGTATTATAGCCAACACTGGCCTGGGATCTCAGCCCCTGCCCTGGTCTCCACGCTGCTGGAGTACTCTCCTTACCATCTGATTTTTCAATGTCCACTGCAATTTTTGATCTCCTGTTTTCAAATATGCTGTGTTTCTGATGTCTGTTTGCTTTGCTCACTGTAAATCGACCAGGTTTTTCTCCTGTGTGTAGGGGGAAGAGGAATGCCTTTCGTCTTACCATGCCACCATCTTCCTTCCTTGCCTCACTTTCTTTCTCGATCCTAAAGAATCCAGTCTCTCTGCCTCTGCCATTCAAAGGTGCTCACTTTCACTTTCTCCCCTCAATGGGGATGCCTGCCTTGATAGCCTCAATAATCTTACCAAAAAAATAAAATAAAATAAAAAAATAAAAAAACAAGAAAAGCATAATTTCAGAATCTTCTGTTTCCTCCTAAAAATACCCCTAACCACAAGATCAACAAAATCTAACAAGAACCAAGAAACAAATGTGTGTATCTATCAGTCACTCCACCAGAAGGTTCACTTCAGTATCTTGGGGATAGCTGGTAATGGGTGCTGCTGAGAGTAAATTGACTGCCTTCTACTGTACTATCCTAGGTCATTTACTACAGTACAAGTCCCAATGAATCATGCATCACATTACCCATACTCCTGAGTATTTCACTCCACACAGACTCTCATGATTTGCTTTGGCTAATTGGACACATTCAGACACGGTTCACATAGACACTTGATGAGTGCTAGTGCATTTGGGGCTCACTTCCTTGGAATATGGCCTTGACACCAGCATTTGGTGTTGTCTGTGTTCTGGATTTTCAGCATTCTTATAGGTGTGTAGTAGCATTTCTTGCTGTTTTAATTTGCATTTCTCTAATGACATGTGATGTATAACATCTTTTCATATATTTATTTGTCATCTGTATATGTTATTTGATGAGGTATCTAATACATTGGCTTAATTTTTAATCAGGTTGTTTGTTTTCTTATTATTGAGTTTTAAGAGTTCTTTGCATATGTTAGGTAACAGTACATTATCAGGTGTCTTTTGCAAATATTTTCTCCAAGTCTGTGGTTTGTCATTTTATTCTCTTGACAGTATCTTTCACAGAGAAAAAACATGAAGTCTAGTTTATCATTTTTTCCAGAACTTTCTTCTCAAAATCTAACCATATGCCAGTTTGGAATCCTACAGGTTTGTTTACTTGCTTAGCTTATGCCGGAGTCCACTGAGCCCTCTTGGGCAACCTTATAAGGCAGTGTTTAGAACTGAGCTAACCCTCCCCTCCCTACATATCCTGGCTGCCTTTTCCTCTCTGATGCATGCTGCTGAGGGGCCCTACAGAGAGCCTGCCTCAAGTGTGCTCTCAGACTCCTGCATCTGTCACTTGCACCATGACTCACAAGCAGCGTGTAATGTAGTTGCACAACCAGAAGGAAAACTCACTACAAGACACTGAGAACTGATAAAGAGACACTGATAATCATAACACAGGGGTCTCAAATGCAAACACAACTACTGAGCCAAAAAAGATAGTGAAAAAGAATGATTTAGGGTGGTAGATATTTAGTTGCCATCTTAAGTTGTATTCTTTCAATGAAAGCTATGGTGGCTTTCATATTAAACATTTTCACTTATTCTCATTTCCACAAATAAATTAACTCTAAGCATTTCTCTTAAAGCTCCTTGCCTCTCTTTAACTGGCATCTTCTCCCTTTTGACAAGTAGCATAAACCCAAGAAAGATTTGGTTTTTGCATGCCTAAAAAGGAAAAATGACTAAAACAACAAGACAAGCACAAGGATAAATGGTGAGTGACAGTCAACCTCAGTGTCAGGGAACAACAGGGAATAGTGGGGACTGAGGCAAACTTGAGAATGAAAGCTCCATCTAAAGAATAAAGCCACTACTCAACTCCAGCTAACTGATGTCATATGGGGACTACAAATCCAGATTTGCCAGGTTTTCTGATTTTTCAGTAGAAGCCATAAATTCAAATGTTCACATAAAAATTCCAATTTTTAAAAGTAGTCAACTGGCTTATAATTTGAAATTCTACATTGGCTGCACAAACTCATATTCCTAATATCTGCTAGTTTGAGGTCTCTGTTATTTGACAATGAGAAGGCAACTTACAGATTGAGAAAAAAATATTTTCAAACCATGTATCTGTTAAGGAGTTAATATCCAAAACATATATGGAACTCAAATAACTCAATAGCAAACAAACAACCTGATTAAAAACTGGGCAAAGGACACTAATAGACAATTTTCCAAAAAATATATACAGATGGCAAACAGGTACACAAAAAAATGTTCAATATCCCTAATCATCAGGGATATGCAAATTAAAACCGCATGAGATATTGCTTCATACCTTAGGATGGCTAGAATAAAAAGAAAATAAAGCTAACAAATTGACAAGGATGTGGAGAAAAGAGAAACCTGTACATTGTTGGTGCTATAAACTGGCACAGCTATTATGGAAAACAGTATGGCAGTTCCTCAAAAAACTAAAAATAGAACTGTCATATGACCAAGGAATTCCTCTTCTGTGTATTTATCCAAAGGAAAGGAAATCAGATCTCAAAAACATCTGCACTCCCATGTTCACTGCAGGATTGTTCACAATAGATAAGATATGAAATAACCCAAGTATCCATTGATAGATGGATGGATTAAACAATTGTGGTACACACACACACGTAGGGATATTATTTAGCTTTAAAAAAAAGGAGATTCTCCCATTTGCAACAACATGTATTAACCTAAAGGAAATTATGTCAAATGAAATAAACCAGGCACAGAAAGAACAAATGCCTGATCTCACTTATATATGGAATCTAAGAAAGTTGAACAGAAAAGAGAGTAGAGCAGTGGTTATCAGGGGTAAAATGGGGAGCTGTAGAGCCAAGAGTACAAAGTTGCAGTTACGCAGGATAAATAAGCCTAGAGATCTAAGGTACAGCATGGTGACTATAATCACTACTACCATATTGAATATGTAAAATTTGCTAGGAAAGTGGATTTCAGATGCTCACATTACAAAAATAATGGTAACTCTCTGAAATGATAAATTAATTAGCTTTACTTTTTAATCATTTCACTATGTATATGTAAATCAAATATCAATTGTGCACATTAAATATACTCAGTTTTTTATTTTGAAAATTAACTTAAAAACTGTATAAGCCAAAAAGTTAGGTCTTGGACCCAGGGGTTGGGATTGGTTTCTGCAGGATCCTTCACAGTCAGAATTATTCTTACAGGCTCCCTGCTATGTGGCCCCTCCTTCTAGGCCTCCAATAACTGTGACAATGACAGACAACCATGACCCTCATAAAGTAAACTCTTCATTGCACTGTTTATCCTGACTGGATCTTTACTTCTGTGCTTCTCAAACCTGCATGTGCATGACAATTGCCTGGAAGGCTGGTTAACACATATTCCTGGACTGGCTCCAGTGTTTCTAGTTCAGAAGCTCTGGAGAAGGCTTACAAACTTGCATTCTAAAAGTTTCCAGGTGATTCTTATGCCAGTGGGGCAGAGACCTCACCTTGAGAACACTGCTTTATACCACAGTGAGAGTGTCTTGAATATGGAGAGAGATTCTGGAATGGAGAGACTTTCTGTTACTGTCCCAGGAAAGGGACAATGTGTCCAGCAAGTAGCTCCTTCAACATGGAAAACAGCCAGTTCTGGCCACATTCAGATGGGGGACAGCGGGGTGCAGACAGAGCCATGATTGGTCAGCAGAAGACACATAGAGTTGAACCCTGCAAAGCCCTCGGCCACATTGATCGGAATTCTGAGGATCACAAGGTAGTGTGAACATTTTATGCATCAGTGCATTTTCCTTTGTTTATTTCCATCCCTCACACATTCCCAGTGATAATGGCCTTTGTGGAAATGTCAGCCTGTCTTCACTCCACTCAAGGGAGTGAGGAATAAGAATGTTCAGCCAGACTTGGTCCAGGTATCCAAGGGTAGCAGCATCCCCTAGGGTCCAGCCAGCTGGGGCAGCAGGAGGAGTGCAGATCCAGGGTTGGGGGTTATGGGAGGGAGGGTCGCTCCTTCCTATAGCATTGATTGAATGCCTAATGTAGGAGTCCATGTGGAAAGTCAGACAAGGCCAAATCATGAAGGACATAGAACTTTCTGGTTTTAATGAGTGGATCTGCCCACCTTATTTCCCTTCAAACTTTCTATTGACTCAAGTTATCAAAATAAAAGAATGTCAAAGGCCAAACACACATCTGAAAACAGAGGAACACAATTTTCAATATTTTGTTTTCTAATAGAGAAACTCCCTAGAGATGTTATCGAATGAGGTGGGCATAGCACATTCATTTGATTCCCTTTCCCTGAGAGCAGGATCATTAAGGCATTCAAATTAACTGGGTATAATCATGAATTAAATTGAGCCTGTTTATAAGGGAAACATTGAGGCATCTTTCATCTTAATATCCAGACATGATTTTTCCTGACTTAAAGGTATGATTAGGAGGAAAGCAGCAAAATAAAAAATAAAAACCCTTTGTAGCTTACACCTGAGTAGAATTGGTAATAAAACCTTAGGTCCCCAGTGAACTCACCACCTCTCTAGTCATCCTCAGCTAAGCTCATTATTTTATTTCACTACTTGATAGGCTGAAAAATTGACTGAAAACTGGTTAATTGGGACAGTGTTTAGTAATGGGGGAGACCACAGCAGTTCAAGAAATTAATGCCAAAACAGCACAGCTCATGTCTCGCCTATGAAGTGTAGGAGGTAGCCCTCGCCATCGTGTCAACCCAGCACACCATCCAAGTGGCCAAGATAACCGAGCATTTCTCTACCTGAATTTGGGGTGGATGGTGGTAAAAAACAGAAATCCACCTGGAGGATAAAGGGAAATTCATTGTAAGGACTCAGAGGCAATTCCACACAGGACTTCTGGAGATGTGTATGAAAACAAAGAGCCTCTCTATCTCACTCACTCCCCTCCTTCCCTTGGTCTTTCTCTCTTCCTCCCTATAGGGTCACTGTCTCTCACTCTGGGTACTGGCTCCATTTCCCTCTCTGCTATTTAGTAATGGTGTGCTGGGCTACCCAAAATCCAATCATTGTTCTTGCAGATATTGGGGATCCTCTCCTTTCTTTTGTCATATGACTTGGATAAGAGCCCACTGACCAAGGCTACAATGCAACTTGTTACCAGGTCTTAGCTAATCAGCTCACTAGGTTCCATCTGGGCCCAGAAGTTGGTTCAAGGATGACGTCATGGTCCAATCAGAGTCAGTGAGATGCGGTAAAGCTTTTACTCTGTCTTTACTGTAGGTTTCAAGAGTGGGGTGTGGCTTGTGGAGCTGTCAGAGTCATCTGGCAATTACCAAGATGAATCCTATCTGAGAGTAAAACCAGCAGGGAAGTAGAGGGAGTCCAGCAATGAAGAGAGAAAGAGATCATATAACGTCACTTGAGCCCCCACATAGAGTAGTGCCTAGTGCCCACATTATACTTGATTTTTTAGTTACCTGAACAGTAAATCCCCTTTTGTGTGTAACCTAATTTGCTTTTAATTTTCTACCTCTTGTAATAGAAAGAATTCCTACTGTACCCCCTGGCTTCCTTAAAGCCTTCTAACTCTGAGTTTCAGAGGGCCCAGCTTTGCTCCCAACTCCAAGTAACCTTCTAGGGCAAGGACTCACCACCATCTGACTGTAATTTCTGCATGTCTTACTTCCTGTTCTCAAAGAGGCTGACTCAATCACCCAGGACTCGCTCTCCTGACCCACCCCAGTATAAGCACAGCCATAATTGTGAGGTCACATTGTATAAACACAGTCACCCTCCAGCTGGAACTGAGGGGGAAGAACGATATCAAAGACAAGTTCAAATAGCAACCACAGTGTTTCCTGGGTTCACTCAGCCCACCAAAAAGGCAAAGGGCAGACCATCCAAATCCATAGGCCTCTGCCCTCTGCTCTGGGTGCCTGAGTCTCCAAGTTCAGTTATCCCAGTGGTTATCTCACAGAGGCCTATGGGCTCAGGTGAGCCCCCATGGAGTCTCTGCTGTGTGAAGACAAGGACTTTTCTATTCTCTCTGAGAGAGTTACACAGGCCTGAGGAAACACCCTCAACATCTCTGTCTGATGCTGACAAGTTCCAACTCCAGGAAACAGCTGGCTGGTACACAAACAGAGCTCTTGGAGCTCTGTTTAGGAATGAATAAGGAGAATATTTTAAAGTTCCCTTCGTACTTGTCCATTGGGATGTGGGAACTGGTTCATTTAACATGTGTACTTAGCAAATACTGATGAATCTGTCTTCTAGGATAGGCAAGGAAAGAGCACCAGGAATTTTGAGGGTTGGTGTCTGTCTTTAGCAGGAATTGGATGTCCTAAAGCAAGTTACGTAAGGTGTCTGAGCCTCAGTCTCTTCACTTGGGAAAGGGGGAGGCAATAACCCTTCCTCTATCTACCCCAGTCATTGCCAGGAGGACTGTGCTGCCTGCTGCTCCCTTTGCTGTCATACAATGGGTTCTGAGGGCTATGCCTCTCAGGCCATCAGCAAAGCAGACAGCTTCCTAGTACATGTGAACTGCAGCAGGGGAAGATATAGGGACACCTTTTCGCTGCCAGGCTTTCTCCTGCATTCTGGTGCAAATGGGGTACAAACAGCAAAGGGGGTTGCAGGTCAATGAACAGCAAACCAACCTCTTCAAGCCACAATGGGGTAATACCAACCTGGTTCCTCAAAGGAACTTCAGGAGGATTGAGCCCCAGGTGCGCACAGCAGCAACCTACTCATGAATGCACCCCTTATTGGCTTTTCTCCCTTCCCTTTCTCATCTCCTCCACTCCCTTGCTTGTGCTTCTATGGATCACTTCCTAAATAAACCACCTGTGTCCAAATACTGGTCTCATTGGTTTCTGTCCCTCAAACACCTGAGGGACAGAAACCAAACTACTACTCTAGGCCCAGCTTCTGCCCCAAGCATCTTAGACCCCTGACCCATTTCTTGGAGTTAAAGTCATTCCTGGAATTAAACAAATGTTATCAGATTCTTGGGAATATTTCCAGAGACATTTATGCATTTATAAGCAGATGCATATAAAAGGTTCACACACAAGCAAACTTTCTTCTTTTTATGCAAGTATTTGGAATCCTGCCTACATCCTTCCACACTTTTGGTCCATTCTACATTCTAACTTCCTATCAGTTCACAGCCCTACCTCCAGTGAAAAAGTGCTATGAATAGGGAAGCACCAGGTGCTGTAATACATGGCAAGGTGTGAAGCACAGGACCAACAAAATGCCATTGGCCCAATCAAGATAGCATAAAGTATATAAAACGAAGTAGAGTCACTCATGTCAACCAAAATGGCTGTCAGTCTGTCATGACACCTTGGTTAAAGAGGAAAATTACCTAAGTCAGAGCAGACACATCTGGCAAGGAGACACACCTTAGATATCTGCACATGTCATAAGAACAGCCATGTTTGTAGAACAGGATCACCCATAGATAGGCTCTTGTGCAAATTCCCCACTTGGCATCAGGGGTGCCAAGACATTTATCAAAAGACCCAGAAGGGTGGAGTACACCACATTCAAGGTATAACTGAAGTAGTTTCCAGACCACTGCTGAGACAGCCAAGCTCTACACACAAGAATGCTGCTCCATGCTACTCTGATCTCCCTTGGGATTGGCTCCTGAAGGCTCTGCCCTGCTTGACTGAGGACTTTGACTGCCCTGCTGCCCACCTGGCTCCCAAGTTCCTTCCTTGCAAGACACTGACAATTCCTTTGCCCACCATGTTGTCTACCAGGCCTGCAGACTGAGACTCTGGGACTTGGGTTCATTATTCCCCATTGATTGCTCTGTGTGTATGTTATATTTCTCTTAGATTGTTAGAGTGTGAGTAGGATATTAATGAGTAGGATATTAGTGAGTAGGACATTATGATGAGTATAATTAGTGAGTAGTATGTTGGTGTTCTACTTTGAGCAAACCTGCATTCAATAAAAGATGAGTGAATAGCATAGTTACTATGTGTGACTCTTGTGTATTCCTGAGTGCTGGGCTGCTCAGAAGGTAGCTAACTGAGCAGCATATGCTCCAGAGAGTCAGAGAAGTCTTCCTAGAGGAAGTGCCATTTGAGTTAAGACCTGAGGCTCCAGGAGAAGCCAGCTAGCACATGGAAAGACCAAAGCAAGAGAGAGATTGGCTTGCTCCAAGAGCTGAGGCTGAGGATGACCAGGGCCTTTCAGATTTCTCCCACCCTGGCCTGTTTTTCTCAACCACATCTCCAGCTCAACTGTGTGTGTTTAACATTGTACCTTTATGCAAATGGGACTTGTGCTTTAGGCTTCTGAGCCTTTTTCCATGTTGATTCCCAAATTAGGAATGAGTTTACCTCCAAGAAAGGATTCTGAGCTCTAGGCAAGAAGCTTGGGAAAGAAGCTGGGCCTCAAGTGGTGGTTTAGAGTGTGTTCCTCTAACACAGACTCAGACGAGCACTTGGACACTGCTGTTAAGTTCTATATCCTTACTCGCCACTTGTTCTATCAATCGTTGTGAAAATGGTGTTGGTGTCTCCAATATTAATTTAGGATTTATCTATTTCTCTCTTTAGTTTTATTAGTTTCTGCATCACATATTTTGGAGCTCTTTTGTTTTGTGCATATGCTTTTAGGGTTGGTATTTATTTGTGGTGGATTGACCCTTTTATCATTAGGTTATATCCACCCCAACCTGCCATACATCCTAAGCCCTGCTCTGAGAGATGACAAAGGGTGTATTAAGTGAGCGTCCAACTTGAGTCATCCTCTTGGCTTCAAATTCTTGACAGAAGTCAGGAAGAAAGTGACAGGCAAAAATGGATCTGGAGTGAGTGAGCCAGGGGCCTTGGCAAATGTCTGTTTCATTAACATCCAGGCTTGGAGGAGAATGGGGAAAGGGCCTGGCTGGGAGCTGTGTCCCAAAGAGGCAGGTGACTTGCACCATCTTCATGTCTGAATTTCACTCCAGTGAGGACAAGAGGCTTTGGTAGAGAAAACTGGACCCCAAACTACAGTTCTCAAAAGGTCCCTTCTCTGCATTCAGGAGCAGAATGGTGGTCATAAAGCAACTGCTTAGGAAGGAAGGAAGGAAGGAAGGAAGGAAGGAAGGAAGGAAGGAAGGAAGGAAGGAAGGAAAGGAGAGAGGATTCAGACAGAATTCACTCAGCAAGTATCATTTAGGTGCCTCCCCTGGGCCAAGCACTGTTAGGCATGACAGACAGAGTGGTGAACAGAAGAGAGTGAAGGATGTTTCTCAGCAGGTGACAGTGGAGACTAGATGTGAACAAAGTGAGGGAAGAAGCTGAACCCCGGGAGTGAGCTTCCCAGGCAAAGAAAGGAACAAGGCCAAGGTTTTGAGGCCAGAACCTGTTTGGCCTATTCTAGGAACAGCCCAGGAAGTATAACAAGCAAGACAGAGGGAATGAGGCCTGAGAGACAGCAGGAAGCGTGACCGCAAGGTTTTGTGCAGCCTGAGTGAGAGGAGGCCATGGATGGTTCTGAACAGAGGAGGCCCAACCAGACATTTGCCCTTATTGCCTTCCCAGCTCTCCCACCCAGTCCGAGGTGGGGAGAGAGGTGGGGAGAATGGTTATCACACAGATTCACACATTCTGTTAATTGGAAACAGTCGCTGCAATGCCAGTAGTCATCAGTCACCAGTGGTGACTTTCATGGTGTCTGAGAGATGTGGCAGCAGCTCAGCCAGCACATATGGCCATGGACATGGGTTTGTTCCAGTGCTGGTGGCCCCACTAGACTGTGTGCTCCATGAGAAAACAGATTGCTCCTGTTTTTTGACAGATGTATCCTCAGCACCTGAAGAGTGCCTGGCACAGAAATATACAATTGTTATGTAAGATGCTGACATCCTGGGAAGCTGGGTCCTTATCTTTGCAGCTCTCCTGTAAATCTAAAATTATTTCAAGTAAAACAATCAACAACACTGGCAGGTGGAAAATAACCAATGTGAGTTCCAACAAATGCAAACTGGCTTGTTTGCCCCTTCTTCTCCTAAGCCTCTCCCCACAGCTCTGGGCCACCTGCCAGAGCCTCTGCAATAACACCTGCCCACATGTGAGTGGAGGTCATGCCTAGTACCAGGTGTAGGAGAACTCTCTGACATCACCCAGCCTTCTCCATTGGGTGCAACGGCTCCTGCAGGGCAGTTGGAGGATTTTATTATAATGGCATATTGCGAAGCTCACTCAACCTGTCAAAATAATTGTTTGACTTAATGTAAAATCTGAGCTCTGCAGCTGCATGAGCTTGGTCTCCCTGGAGCTCAGGACTGCTGCTAGCTTCTGCTGGAGCACATTCAGCCTCATGAATTAACAGGAGTTTGGAAGTCTCCCTAATTAGTTACCACTCAAGGTGTCATTTTATTTTATTTATTTTATTTTTTTATGAGCCAGATAACACAGTATTGCTGAAGTTTCTGGAAGATAGGGAGCTATAAATAAAATGATAATTTACTTGGAGTCTATCACACATACAGACCAAGTTCAGAAGTAAGTTTTAATTTGACTAATGAGATGAAACTCTCTTCAGAGTGTGGACTGTGGGTATGAATATCACTCTGTTACACAGAGACCAGCATTCCCAAAAGGCCAGGGAGACAGCACAGCAGCCTGGGGACAGTGAACTAGACTTGATACGCTCCAGAGAGGGCTGCATTGGATCTAGTGACTACACCTTTGATTCATATTGTTGACCTGCCTCTCTGGGCCTGAAGTCCATGGGCCTCTCCTTCCTTCCCTGGAACTCAGTTTCCTCTTGTATCCAAAGAGAAGAAGGATGCTTATGCTTCTGTTGGGGTTTTTGGCAAAAGTGAAAACACCTTACATATATGAAAACAGTGCCAGGGATCTGGTGGGATGATGTTGTGGCTAAGGGGCTGGACTAAGAAAGATTGTTCAAATCCTGCTTCTTTTATTAACTAGCTGTGTCAACTCAGACAAATTACTTAACCTCTCTGTGCTTCACTGGCTAAACATTCATTAGGCTTCTTGAATAAAGTAATTTATATACATTTAAATTGCTTAGAATTTATAGAGAGGACATAACAAATACTCTATAAGTCTTATCTAGCATGTGTATTATTAACCATGAGCAAAGAAAGCTTAGATGTGACTATGATCTGTGGGCCCCCAAAGGTCCACAGTACTTAAATAGATCTATAGTATATCTATGGTACTAAAATATTAGGAGGAAAGAGGGCAAGAAGGCTGAGAAACAGTAAAATACTAATCTGCCATAGTAACACATGCAAAAAGTTTACCAGGCATGTCCTTTGTCTGATCTCAGCCATTGTGACGTAAGGTTTTGGCACCAGACAAGCTGATATGTAAATCTGGCTCTTCTACAGAAGTAAAAGAACTCTGTGATCTCTGTGATCCTGGCAGTTTACTTCATTTCTCTGTGCTCAAGTTTTCTTATCTCTAAAATGGAGCTAAGAAAGTTGTGGTGTGGATGAAATAAAATTATGCATGTTGAATAAGTGCTTAGTGCAATACTCACCATACAATAAAAAAAAAATCTATGGCAGCTATTATTGGATTATTTTCCTCATTATTTTACCAAGCATATAAAAAGCCTGTCATACAGGGGCCCAAAATTGATGACAGTTCAGCAGGGCTTCTGAGCCGTCTCTGGGTGAACACATCCTCAGGCTCTTCCTCCCTCTCTCTAATGAGCCCAGGGAGATGTTTGCTATGCAAATATTTCTCTGTTAGTCTGTAATCAGAATATCACACCATGGAGTGGACTGTGACAAGAGAAATACACCAATGTGTGACATTTGCGATTGCTCCTCAGTTTCTGGCCGGTCTAGGGGAGCTGCAGAGGCAGATAGCCAGCTTCTTACTTCCAGGATGCATTTCAGGAGACATCGCCTCATTAGTGCCACTCAGCAAGGCACGGTTTCTCTTGAAGTCAATTCCTGCTCGGCTGTGATGCCCTAAAGAAGGCAACACTTTTTAAAATAATCGATATGGAACTAAAATGATTGAGAAGCTATGTCTCACCACTCCAGGGTTCCCAGCAGAGCAGGAAGAATTCTGGATTTGTGCTCAGGGAAGATAAAAGAGGAATGAGGGCCACCCTGGACACTCCCAGGGGTCAAAGTCCAAGTCTTGGCTCCCACCACCCATAGGGCCATTTTGGCTGCTTGCAAATCCCAATAGTCATGGCCTGGGATGTATCTTTTTCCTGCTTTGAGTGCCTTATTAGCTCTAATCTAAATCCTTGAAACTAGACCACCTTCTTACACCACACACAAGTATAAATTCAAAATGTATTAAAGGCTTAAATGTTAGACCTGAAACCATAAAAAATCATAAGAAAATATAAGCAGCAAATCTTGGACATTGCTCATAGCAATATTTTATCAGATATATCTCCCCAGGCAAGAGGAACAAAAAAAAAAATAATAAACAAATGGGATTGTATCAAACTGAAAAGTTTTTGCATATCAGAGGAAAACATCAACAAAATAAAATGACAACCCATAGAATGAGAGAACATATTCACTGATACACCTGATAAGGGGTTAATATCCAAAATTTATAAAAAACTTATAAAACTCAACACACACAAAAAAAAAAACAAACAACCCAATTTAAAAATGGGCAAAGGACCTGAATAGACACTTCTCCAAAGAGGACATACAGATGGCCAATAGACATAAGAAAAGATCCTCAGTGTCACTAATTATCAGAGAAATGCAAATTAAAACCACAATGAGATATTACCTCACAGCTGTCAGAATGGTTAACATCAGTAAATCAACAAACAACAAGTGCTGGCAAGTATGCAGAGAAGGGGGAGCCCTTTAGCACTGTTGGTGGGAATGAAGACTGATGCAGCCACTGTGGAAAGCAGTATGGAGATGCCTCAAAAAATTAAAAATGGTTTTGCCTTTTGACCCAGTGATCCCACTTCTAGTAATATATCCAAAGAAACCCAAAACACTAATTCAAAAGAACATAAGCACCCCTATGTTCATTGCAGCATTATTTACAATCACCAAGATATGGAAGCAGCCCAAGTGTCCATCATTGGTGAGTGGATAAAACAACTATGGGACATTTACACAATGTAATACTACTCAGCCATAAAAATGAAGACAGTTTTAGCCTTTGTAACAGCATGGATGGACCTGGAGATTATTATGTTAAGTGAAATAAACCAGTCAGAGAAAGACAAATACCATATGATTTCACTTATACACGGAATCTAATGAAGAAACTTAACTAACAAGCAAAATATAGACAGATTCATAGGTAGAGAGCAAGTTGACAACTAAGGGTTGGGGGAAGGTTATGGGTTGGAGGGATTGAGCAAAAAGGAAAAAGGACTCATGGACATGGACAACAGTGTGGTGACTGTGGGGGCAGGCAGAGGGGCAGGAAAGGGGTATAAACGGACTAAATGGCAATGGAAAAATATTTTTTAAAAAAAGAAAGAAAGGTAAATAAATAAATCCTTCATGTTGCAGATGAAACCCATCTCTCCCTTGGTCTTAGGGACACCTAAGCAAAGCTTCCACATGGTTAGATAGTGGTAACAGGGACACTGAAGGCCAGCAAACTCTCCAGATTAACCCCTCCAGCCTACTTAGTCTGTCAGGGACAGGTATGGAGGGGCTGCCTCCCCACTGGCTGTCCAACAGTGTCCTTGAGGATGACAAGGGTCCTAATGGCATCGTGGGGAAGTGTCTACATGAGAGAGCACAGCATTTGGGCCTAAACTGGAGACAGTGGCTCTGGACAGTCATCTGGTGTGGGGGGAATAGAGTTTACCCCATGTGTAGACAGAAGCCCCAGGTTCCCCTGGGCCATGTGGTCAGCTGGTCAGTGTTGTTTATACACAGAGAGTCTATGCTGTGCCAGGCATACATAGGGTACCAGCAATAAACAAAGAACAAACAAAAACAAAATGAACAACAATGGCAAACTTTGTCTCACGTGGCTTACCTTCTAATGAGGGCAACAAAGATGCAAGTAATGATAAATTCTACAGAAAAGAACAAAGCAGACTAAGGGGCTGTTCAGGCAAAGGGGCCAGGGAAGCTCTTTCCAAAAAGAAAATATTTGACCAGAGGCATAAATCTCATTTTTTTTTGCAATATGGATAGGCTGATAATGTTGAAAATCTTCAAGTTCTGGTTCCTGTTTTGCTTAGTAATTCCTTCACTTGGTTTTTCTCTTCTCGCCTTTTACTATAAGTGATAAGGAGAAACCAGTGCATGCCACTGACTCTTCACTTAGAAATCTCCTCTCCTAAACACCAAGTCCTTCACTACCAAGTCTTACCTTCCACAAAACTCCAGAGCACAATTCAGCCCATTCTCTGCCACTTTATAACAAGGATTGTCTTTCCTCCAGTGTCCAGGAACATGAACATCTTTTCCATCTCTGAGGTCTCTCTGGAAGCTCATTTAACGTCCATGTTCCTACAATGGTCTCTTCAAGGCAATCTAGGCTTCACTAACATGTGCCTCCAAACTCTTCCAGCCTCTACCCAATACCTAGTCCTAGAGCCAGTTCCACAGGTTTAGGTATTTGTTACAGCAGCACTCCCCTTCCCAGTACCAAAGTCTGTACTAGCTTGCCAAGGCTTCCATAGCAAAATACCACAGTCTGGGTCTGGGTGGCTTAAACAGCAGAGTATTCTCACAGTTCTGGAGGCTGGAAGACTAAGATCAAAGTATCATCAGAATTAGTTTCTTCTGAGGCCTCTCTCTGTGGCATGCAGATGGCCACCTTCTCACTGTGTCCTCACATGGCCTTTCCCTAGTGTACACACTTCCTTGCTGTCTCCAAATCTCCTATTCTTGTGAGGACATCAGTCATATTGTGTTTGGGTCCACATCAAGGGACTCATTTTAATTAAAGACCTCTTTAAAGATCCATCTGCAAATGCAGTCACATTCTGAGGTTCTGGAGGTCAGGACTGCAACATGTGGATTTGGGGGGACACAGTTCAGCCCATAATTGCAGCTGTATTTTGTCTCATCTGTAAAATAAAGGCATGTAGCACCCTGTAGGAGGGGTTGCCTATTTTCCTGTGATGTGGTAAGTGTGTTTGTCCCCACATTGAGGCTGGAACTGCAGCCTGGAGCAGCAGTAGGAGGGAACAATAGAGGACAATGAAGCTGTGACACTATCATTCTCGTTATCTTCCCCTGCTTCTAATTCTCTCTGTCATTTAATAAACTGACTCCAAAATTATAAAAGAAAGGAAACTTCCCCTCATGGCCTCAGTGCTCCCTCGGATTATGGGATTTTAACTCATGAAATAGAAGCCACTGCTCATGTCCCTGGTATATTGAATATTACTCCCTCACAATGTCCTATCCACTGATTCACTGTGACAAAAATGTCTGTCCTCTGCAGCACTCCCACTTCCACCACTGATGTCTTGCTGCCCCTCCCTACTTCTCAGACCACTTCACAGTCACATTATTCTGGGTGTCTCTAATCTCAAAACCAAGGACAAAAGCTAGAAGCTTTCTAAGAAACAAACTATCTCATTCTACCTATTTCACCAATGAGGAAACTGAGGCTCCTTTGCCTCCCCCCACTTGCACTGTCTTTCTGGACAACTCCCTGGAAAGCTGAAAAATCACTAAAAGGCAAAAAGCAGGGATATAAGGAAAAAACCCTTGTTACATATGACAAATACTGAATGCTTGTGTCTCCCCAAAAATTCCTATTTTGAAACCCTTCTCTCAATGTGATGATGTTTAAGAGGTGAAGCCTTGGGAAGGTAATTAGGATCAAATGAGGTCATAAGGAGAGCACACTCATGAGTGGGATTAGTGCCCTTATAAAAGTCACCAGAGAGCTTGCTTCCCCTTTCTGCCATCCACCATGTGAGGACACAGCCCAGAAGAGGTCCCTTACCCCACCATGCTGGACCCTGATCTCAGACTTCCAGCCTCCAGAGCAGTGAGAAATAAATTTCTATTGTTCATAAGCCACCTGGTCTATAGTATTTGGTTAATGTGGCCTGAACAGATTAAAACAATTATTAATTTACAATTCCATTGATCTATCAACACTCACCTCTCCAAAACCCCCTAGATGGTCCCAAACATTCTAAATCATCCAGTTATTCTAAAAAGCATTCATTGAGCATTTAGTGCTTTGTTGGGCTATACAAATACAAGGAGCTTGAGGTATAGGCCCCACTAAGGAACACCTTCCAAGCAAGGGATTGGCTTTGCTGGTGGCCTTGCCAAGGGCCATTTTCCTCCCCTCCTCTAAGCTGCCTGAACCTGCCCTCAGTGACACAAACTGAAACACAGACACTGCTCTCCCAGACTGTCTTGCAGCTGGGATTGTGACCATTCTGGCTAATGGGATGTAATGAAAAATCAGCAAGGGGACATCAGGCATTTTCTTCCTGATAAAGATAGAGAAGTATACTAGGAGAGCTTCACTCCCTGGCCTGTCCATGACCTCCCTGCTATAGAAGGAGTTTGCATGAGGACCAGGAGGCCCAAAGGCTCTGAGAGGAGACATTGTCAGCACACTGACTATGGTACAGTTGAGACCAGGGAAGAGTTTGTGTCTGCAATTTCACTGTTGAGCTATTGACCCATTCCTGGTGTGTCCTATTTCTCTTCCTCTGATTCTGATAGAAAACACCCACCGCCCCTTTGTTTAGTCCACTTTTGACTGCATGTTCTGATCCATATGTATAAAAGCACTCTTTTCAGAAACAGAGTAAGATCAAATAGACTTAGGTCTCTGCTTCTTACTTGTTATGAAATTCTTGGCTAGTTAAATGCCCTCTGTGAGACTTAATTTCATAAACTGTAAAATAAGAGTAACAATGACCACCTCACTGGCTTGTTGTGGCAATTAATTGAGATAACAAATGTACACCTACATAAATCAAAGTGGGTGTTTTATATAGATGCTTGTGACTTTCTATTTTATGCCAAATACCACACAGCATAGGAGTTACAGGTTCAGCCTTTAGAACCACAGAGACATAAGCTTGAATCTGGGCTCTAACACTTCCTTTGTGACCTTGAGCAAGTCACCTTACTGGAACCTCATTTCCCTGAGGTGTAGATGGGTGTGATATTAGCATCTGCCTTCCTGGGCTATTGTAAAGATTCAGGAAGAAATTGCTGGAGAGGCAATGATAGCAAGCATTCATTAGATGTTAACTATTGATTTTATGTTGAATTAATGGTCTGGAAAGAAAATGTTGAAGTCAATGAGAAATGAAGCTGTAGTTTTACTGTCTCCTGCCTCACATTCTCCTTTCAAACAGAAGCTTGGACATACCCAGTCCCTAGTTGAGCTCACCCTAGTATCATGGATGGACCTGCTCTCTCTAAGGGCATCCCATTCCAATGATGGCAACAGGCATGTGATCCACCTCTTGCCAGTGGGGGAGATTGCTGGGTGGTGTTCAGTGATGTACTCTGTTGCCCGGGACAGCCCCCACTGAAAGGGAAGCTCTCCCTTCTTGGTCTGGATGTTTTCCTGTCTGTAATAACTACAATGGCTGAAGGCATCTTCCCACAGATCAAGGTGGAAGCCACCCTCAAGGATTCAGCAGAGATGAGCAGAAGGAACCTGGGCCATTAAAGATGGTGAGCTATTAGTAATCCATCCTAAAACCCACCCTACACAGAAATGTACATAGTACATTTGGCGGCAATACATCTCTGTACTGTTTAAGCCAGTTTGAGTAGATGTTTCTGTTTCCTGTGACCAAAAGCATCCTAACTGATGCGCATGGTCTCTGCCATGTTGCCCCTCAGTGTCTAAGCTGTGGGCCCAGTTGAGATAGGAAGCCACAGAATCATAGAAAGAGAGAGGTCAGAGAGCTGTGTCCATTACATAAATGAGAATATGAAGGCCTAGAGATGGGAGACAACTTCCCCCAGGACACACAGCCAGGAGGGAACAAAGCCACAATGCATTCCCATGTTTTCCTGCTCCTTAAAACCTTCTCTCCTTGTACCCCACCACCACAGTCTAGAAAAAAGAAAGACTGATATTAACTGGGAAGAAAAAAAGAGAGAATGAACACCAAAAAAAACAACATTTGCTGAAGATTTTTCAATAATTCTGGTAATTCCTTTGGAGGCCCTCGACCTCCAGCCAGCCTCTAGCTCACCAGGGCTCAGACCTACTTAGTGTTCTCCACACTATGATGTATGTGGCATTAAAGCCGGAGTGAGGCCTCATACACTCTCCTCCAGGGCTGATGTCCCTCAGGACAAGGTATAGATCAGGGTGTTGACAGGTCACTGATGAAATGCTGTACTGTGGTCAGCCCAACCATCTGCTTAAATGCATCATTCACAGCACTGAGCAAACAGGACAGTAACTTAGATACAGAGAGAACAGGTATTGGAATGCTGGTGGGCTGTCAGGCACACCCAGGATATATCAATGTTTCTCTTCCCCTGGCCAAGTTGAGACTGAGGACTCATCACACATACATATGCTGGAGATGACCTTGAATCTCAGTGCTCTGACTTTCATGAGAGCAAACAGTCCTATGATGGAGAGAGAATTCCATGGCAGACTCCTAGTTCTCACCTATACTTGAGTCTCCTCTTCTGGGTACATGGGAATCCTCTATGTACATTTCTCCACACACACATCTTGAAGGTGGATTCATGTAATTAGTTCTGGCCAATTGATTGTAAGCAGAATGGATGCATATTTACTCTAGATCAAGGCATTTTTTTATTTTATTTTAATTTTTCTTGTACAGTGTTCTGTCTTTTACTCCCAACCCAGCCCACCGCCCCAGCCCTCCCCACCTCCCTCCCATTTCCACCCCCCTAGTTTTTGTCCATGCACCCTTTATACTTGTTCCTGTAAACCCTTCCCCTTTTCCCCTGAAATTCCCTCCCCTCTCCCCTCTGGTCACTGTCAGCCTGTTCTCAATTTCAGTGTCTTCGGTTATATTTTGCTCGTTTGTTTATTTTGTTGTTTAGGTTCCTGTTAAAGGTGAGATCATACGGTATTTGTCTTTCACTACCTGGCTTATTTTGCTTAGCACAATGCTTTCCAGTTCCATCCATGCTGTTGCAAAGGGTAGGAGCTCCTTCTTTCTTTCTGCTGCATAGAATTCCATTGTGTAAATATACCATAGTTTTTGATCAAGGCATTTAATTGCTAGTATGAAACCTTCCAGTTTCTCTTCCCTGCCTTAGCAACCATGGGAACAACCTGGGGCTCTAAATCACCATATGAAGGCACTCACCTGAGAGAGTGATTGCCACTGGCAGTGAAGACCAGGTTTTTGTTAAGTCACTGGGATTCCAGTGGTGCTAGTCATGGCAGCATGACCTAGCCTAGCTGACACAGGAGTCTAATCAGTGTCAGTAACAGCCACCGCCATTTATAAGCACTGATTATGTTTTGGGAACTATATTAAGTGTTCTATGGGCTTTGCATCATTTAAATCCCACACTTACCTTATGAGAGAAGATTGGTCACTTTTACAGAGACAAATACCTAACACACAGTAAAGCTGTGAATTCTCATCTCAAAGCTAATCTTACTCTAAAGTCTGATATGTTTTTGTTCTTAAACATGGAGGGAAAACCTACAGAGAGAAAAAAAAACTTTTATAGTATATTGAGAAAAATAAGGTAGAAATACCTGTATATAAGATGGCTTCAATTACTTTTACACACAGAGAAATAGGCAGAGACAGAGAATGGAACTGAACCACAATGTATACATTGAAATCATTAATGGGTGGTTTTATGGAAGATTTTAATTCCATTTTTATTTGCTTCTAAAAATCTTCTAAGGTCTTCTACAATGCATATGCATTTTAAAATCAGAAAATATATTTTAAAATGTAAGATAGTATCCCAAATAGAATGTAAATTATTGATATCCACAACCTAAGAAGACTCAAGGAATGATGGAGAACAAATGCTTACTTACCGAGCCCCTATTTTGTAGCTGAACTTTTCTGTATGTTATGACATTTAATCTTTCCAATAATCCTGAGAAATAATAATTAATTTTCCCAGTTTACATTTCTTGACTTTTTTCATACATGCTAAACACTCTGTAAAAACCCCAGCAGGACTGCAAGCAGGTGTCCAAATCCCCATTTCAAAGATGGGGAAACTGACAGAGAAGTTAAGGAGGTCAGCCAAGGACACATAGGTGGTTCACTGACTTTCCAATTCATGGAAGTGAGAACAAAATTAATATGTTTTCCACAAAAAAAGTCATTGTGTTTGCCCATGGTACCACAGAGTAGCTGAATATTTGAAGAAAGCTATTTGATATTTGTATATCTTTAAATCTTGCTTTAAATGGTATCATTCCTTTTAAATAGACTAAGCAACTATGAATAATTAGCAATTAATAAGTATTATGCCTCATTAACTTAATAAAGGATTATATCTTTATAGAAAATGCAGAGCTAATTGGAAAAGTTAACCCATGCCTTTTTGGCTTTCACAGGGGAAATTTGCCAATTGGGAAGAGATTCCCCAAGTCTGGAAAACTCTGCTAACCTGGAGCCAGGTGATCTAGGCTGCTCACTTTTGACCAAATGGGAGCTGAGAGCTGTCCTTGTAAACTCAAACCTATAAAGAGGCTTCTTACTAACCAAACAGAAATCTCAGGAAATGAAACACAAACAAACAAAAAAAAGAAGCACAGTTACCGTGGTCTTCAGGGCTTCGTGGTCTTCAGGGCTTTGTGGCCTGTGACCCACAACGTGGAGAACCTGGATAGTGGGAAATCTCAGAAACCTTCAATTTACAGGAGCACCACTGGGGGGGAGATAAATATAGGTCAGGAAGCACTGTTGGCCAGGGAGGAAGAGGACAGGGATAAAATGTCACCAGAGTGCTACTCCAGAGTCACTAGCTCAATTAGAGCAATCCACCCACTGTCTCCATTATGCTGCTCATGGTCTGTTCCCTGGCCAGGAGGATTGTAACAGCTTCCTAAATGGTCTCCCCACCCAGTCTTGCTCCCCAGTCCTTATGGCAGCCTGAGTGAGTTTGCCATAAGGAAAATCTGATCCTATTGTGCTGGCTTCTCACTGCCCTTGGGAAAAGCCAAAGGGAGGGGCCCCACTTGACCCCTCTGGATCTTCTTGTTTTGCTTTCTTCTCCACACTGGATTCTCCAGTCCACAGGTATGCCCAGCCTCTTGCAGATTAATGCATGTGCTCTTTCTCTTCCTGGAATGTCCTTCCACCTCCCTTCATTGTTTAAGGTAACTCCCACATGGCCACCATCCCTGCACTTGATGCCACCTTCAAGGCTAGTCAGGGTCCTTAGGCTCCTATAACAACTGGATTCTCCTCAAGAGCATCGGCAAAGCACTCACTCAAAGAGTGACTCTAATGAGTATAAGAGCTGAAGGCCCAGTGGGTGGCAGCTCTAGTATCCATGTACAGACAGTAGGCACCACTATATGCAGAGCACTAAGTGTGAACCTTGGCCCAGAACAGGGGCTCACTAACTGTTGGCTCTAAGAAACCTGACACTATTCCCAATTCCTCATTGGCAGCTTCATGCCAGGACCCACCCCTGCCTGTGTCCCCTTCTCCTGGGATAATAGCATCACCCTGCCAGGCACTGGCCAGGAGCCCTCCCTCTCTTCACACTGTGCCTTCTGGACTGGGTGTAATCTCAGTCACTGGGCAGGAACTCCTTCAGTGTGCAAGCACAGACGCAGGAGATGGTGTCATAGTTATAAGTGTGGACACTGGACAAGAACCCATGTCTGAGTTCTAGCTCTGCCACTTTGTAGTCCTGTGGCTTTGGATAAGTCATGTGTACTCTGCTCACATGCCCTCTGCAGGAAAATGGGTAGAACAGTAACACTAGTATTCTGCGATTTGGAAATGCATGCAACGTGCGTAGAGCCAGGCACATGCTAAATGCTGCATATGTGTGACCTCTCATTTCATGGCATTTTGGTAGAGGCCATAACAAAACTGGACCCAATGGCTCCAGTACACCTGCCATTACATCTAATAATGTCACAACTTTGAATGAGCACTTATAAATAGATACCAGGTGCTGGCAGGTGCTGCCAGGTGATGACCTACTCATCATGCAGTGAGGAGTCTGATGCTCAGAAATGTTGGCAGCTTCTGCCCAAGGTTACAGATACAGAAAAGTTATCCATGCCTGTCTGTCCCTAAAGCCTGTGCTTTATGCAGGCTTAGAGCATCACCTACAATTCCCTCTTCAGTATCCACCTGAGGGAGACTTCTGTCTCTCCCTCTCTCTGAAAAACCTGCTCCCTTCACTTTGCTGGCTAATCCCCACATGCCTTCCAGCCTCTGCAAAGATATCCCCTCTTTGGGAAGCTTTCCCTGACTTCCTCAGGCAGGGTCACATGCCCCATTTTTGTGCTTATCCTTATTCTGGCCACATCAGTCAGGATAGGCTGAGCTATGCTACAGGCATCAGAGGCCTAAACCAAGATGTTTTCTTTCTCTCTCTCATGACTTGACCATCCAGCATCACCAGCCTTGATCTAGGGCTCAAATGGACCAAGGAGCCTCTGTCTAGAAGGGTGATTTTCAACCTTTTCATCTCATGGCATATATAAAAACTAATTACTAAAATTCTGCAGCAAAGCAAAAAACCAAATTTTTTTTCTGAGCTGACAAAAACTAGATACAACTTTGATTCATTCATACCAGATGGCTATTGTTGTGTTGGCTGTTGTCATTTTTTTAGTTGACAGTCTAAGGGAGAAGAGGTCAGTGCTCCTGCCTAAATAGTCAAATGTTGCTTGTTTTAAAAATTTTTGTAGTACACAGGTTAAAAATTGCTGGTCTAGATCATTTCCAGTGGCCATGACAGATAGTAACAAGAACCACTGTGGAAGGAGACTCAGCATTGACCAGCTCATAAGGCAGGACTTACCCTATCAGCTCACACTTCATTGTCCCAAAGAAAGTTCCATGGCCAAACTGGACTCTGAAGGGACAGAAAACATAGCCCTCCCATAAGCCCCTCCTAATGGTAAATGTTATCATGTCCATCATGGCTCTCCTTACGTTATAACATGATGGCTGTTCACTTCTCTGACTTACCCAGTATGAGCTTCTTCAGGCTTTGGTCTTTATCTTCAGAATATTGCCTTGCACAGTACTTGCACCAAGTAGGCACCTGCCATCTGCAGTTTGAATAGACAAATAAATGCCTGGATGAAATCCATCCTGACTCCTCTCACCACCTTCTACTGCATGGAGATAGCTCACTGGCATGAGTCCAGCCACACAGGCTCTCTTCTGTTCCACAAGCATGCCAGGCTCACTTTTCTGCACAGGGCCTTTGCACATGCTGCTTCTTTTCCAGAAGCACTCTCCCTGAAATCCAGGTAAACCAGTGATGCCTTCCTTGATCACGTCATTTAAAAGAGCTCTTCAGCCACACCCCTCTCTGCCCTCACCTCATGTTTCATTTTCTCCATAGACATTCTCACTGTATTAAATTACACTGTTGATTTATTTACTTCCATAGTGTTTGTCTTCCTGCTGATAGTGTGGCTCTATGAGGCAGAGCCTAGATCATTGTGTTTACTACTATATCCCTCAAACAGGAGTAGTATTTGGAGTTAGTGGACACTAAATATAGTTTCGTTGAGTTAATAAATAATTGAATAAATAAATAAATGTGTAAATACACAATGTATTGTCATGGTATGGAGAGGAAACTACCAAAAAATACTCTCTACTTACTACAGAAAATAGTACCCAGAGAAAAGTAATGCATGAGTTCAAACTTCCCTGGATTTTTTCTGTAAGATCTTCAACCCAACAAGATGAGCCCTGACACCCTTCTAAAATGTATTATGTATGAAAAGGAAAATGATGTTGCAATAAATGTTTAATTAATGTTTACTATTGCCAGCATATTAGTTAGCAATCAAATTTATGACCCAATAGATTTGCTGTCTTTGTGAGTGACAGGTTGATGTCAGAGCACCAGGGTCTTTGCATAAGCAGGGAGCTCAGAGCTTCTCTGCCATCTTCTAGCTTCACATTCGGGAAGCCACATGGCATCGTAAGAGGCACACAACAACTCAGTCATTCATTTATGAGCCTGATTGAGAATCTGCTGTACACAGACTATGCCAGGCTCAGCAGTGGTAGGCTGGCAATGAGTGAACATATGTATGCTTTTATTCACTCAATAAACACATTTTTATCTCTATCATAAATGAAGTGTTGTGTTGGGTGGTTAATGAAATGGAAAAGGAAATAGAAAACTTGGGCCTGGTGCACTCTAGAATCTCATGAGAGTCCACAGTAGCAGTTCTGACCTCATACTCATAGATACTGCTCTTTCCCTGCCTTCATTTTCCTCATTATTCACTCCTGCATTTCATCCATCAGCAGGTGTTGATGGCTCTGCCTCCAACATACACCCAAATCGATCTGCTCATACCCTGTTCTGCCTCCCCTACTTTCATCTCTTACCTGAATGTCTGCACCTTCCTCCGTCACCCCTACCTTCTCCCAAACTATTCTCCACACAGCCCCCTGAGTGAGCCTGTGTAAAATGGAACAGATTCCTTCCCTGTAGCAATTCAAGCAGCAGCTGCACAACTATTGCTCAAGGATTCTGATTGAGTCATGTCAGTGGAGAGAATGATGGCATAAGATATGGGGCTCAGCTTTCACGTCACAGACTCATTTTAGTAAAAATGGAAAGGAAGTCCCCGGGAGTGAGTGACTCAGCTGAGAAATGAATGATGATATGAACTAGACAGACAAAGGTGTCAGGGGCTTGTGGAAGGAGGGAAATAGGCCCAAGTGAGGGAATGGGAAGTTCTACCTCACTGAGACACAGGCAACGTGGTGGCTGACTACATCTGTATTCCCAGGAACCTAAGAATGTAAATCCTAAGACCCCATAATTCTGAGCAGCTGTGAGCCAACATCTTTCTATCATTAGGATTCTCTGAATTCCATTTTGCAAGGTTCCCTCAACACACCTTTCTGAGTCCCTGGCTTTCAGGCACAATGAATCAGCAGCCTAGATTCACTGCAGCCAATCCTGCCCTGGACTAGCCTTCCGCTAGTGTAGACAAGGCTAAACAGAAGTATTTGGAAGAAGTTCATTCACATTTGCTGTGCGGTCTACCTCCCAATTAGACCCCATGTTCCCCTCTGTTCTGAAAAGAGAATGTAGGTGGGGCCCTGCCTATACTAATGAGCCATCTCCGCAGCTAAGTTAATGCCAAGTCCCATCTGGTGGCCAGACCATCTCCAGCATGGGGTGAACACACAGATTAATTTATGTGGAATAAAACACATTTTTACATTTTGTTCTGACACCAAGACAGACATTTTCTCCCTACAAAACAAGCCCAATTATTATAACACTATGCTCTACAGCTCTTTCTCTCTATGATCTCTTAACCCTTTGTAGCACCAAGAGGAACAAACAGCAAGATGGTGCAGAGGGGTCATGAGGCAGGGGGCAGGTGAGGCTAGAGATGTGAGCCAGGCAGCTTGATACTAAGAGCTTGGCCCTGGAACCAGAGTGTTTGACCCAGGAAACTGCTCGCCCATCAAGTGCCTCAGTGGCTCCACCAGTGAAATGGTGGTGAGCACAGCACCTCATAGGGCTGTTGTGTTGGTGAAATGAGTTAATGCAGGTAAAGTACATAGGACGGTGGCTGACTCACTGTGTTAGCTGCTTCTATTAAGTAGAAGTCAGAGAATGTGGCACTGTCTGTGCCACATGGAATTATCCGATGAATGATAATAACCAATTAAATGGTCTTAAGCAGGTGGTGAGTTGAACAGGAAAGATGGGTCTTGCTGATGTGTGGGGGTAACCTGGTAGGGGCAGAAGCCAAAGGGTAACATGTGCTGAAGACAGCAAGTCCTTCACTACAAGAGAGTAAGGTCCATGTGGCCTTGAGCATGGTGAAAAATGGCAGGTGAGAATGAAATTTTGAATTATGAGGTATTTTAGTTCATTCAGGCTTATGTAACAAAGTGCCACTGACTAGGTGTTTTATAAACAATAAAAATGTATTCCTCAAAACTGGAAGGCTGGAAGTCCAAGATCAGGTGTCAGCATGGTCAGGTTCTGGTGAGGAATCTCTTCGTGATTGCAGACTGCCTGTGTGTCCTCACAAGTCAGAAGGAGAACAAGGGAGTTCTCTGGGGTCCCTTTTATAAGGGCACTAAGGACATTCTTGGGGGTCCCACCCTCAGAACCTAATCATCTCCCAAAGGTCCCACATCCTATTACTGCCACCCTGGGGAATAGGTTTCAACGTATGAATTTTGAGGAGACATAAACATTCCAACATTACAAGGGAAATCACCAAATATTTCTTTAACAAAGTAAGTCCTTAATTATGCTTTTGTGGCAAGTGTCAGAAATACAGCTCAAAACAGCTTAAGCAAAATATATAGGCTCATGGAACTGAAGCTTCCTGTGGTAGAGCTAGCTCTAAACTAGCTTAACTCTAGACTAGATTAGCTCTAGACTAGATTGGCTTTAGACCAACTAGACTAGGATCAGAGGCTAAACTGATTTCTTCAAGACATGGTTCCCTCCAACTCCTAACACTACTTTTCTCCACTTGACTTCATTCAGCACCAAGTGTTGCCCAACCGGTGACAAGGAGGGCCACCAGCAGCTTCAGTCTTCTAGCCTATCAGATAAGCCATGTCAGGAGGAGGGAGCATTTTAGGCTCAAGTCTCAGTGGCAGAGGTGAAATTCTTTGATCTCTGATTAGTCGGACCTGGTCTTGTGCCTTTTATTGGGGGAAGGGAGGAGGGAGTTTATGGCTTTAAAGCAGGAAAGGGATAGTTCCCCACTGGAAAACCAAAGGTATGTGTGTGTGTGTGTGTGTGTTTTTTTTTTTGGGGGGGGGTGTTTACATTGTTTCTTTGTTGTTGTTGTGGTGGTGGTGGTGGTGCTGGTGTGTTTATGTGGTTTTACCAGAAGAAGGAGAATAAATTCCAGGGAGGCAAAAAAATACATATATCCACAGTATATACACACTTTACTTCATTTATTCGTGCTTTTGAAAATAATGTGGATTTGCATGAACAAATACTACAGCAGGGATATCAAATGTGCAATGCCCCAGCTATCACTGTGCCTCCCTATGTTCATGGCAGACAATATTCATGCACTGCCAGTCCACCCATCCCTCTTGTTTATTGATCCTAGGTGTTGCCAGCAGTCAACCAGAGTGATAACTATTTGCCCCCCCCCTGGATTGGGGCAGAGTCTAATTTTTTCCCCTCTCTTGGGCTCAATAACTCTAATATTTTTCAACTAGAAATAGATGAAGTGAAGAGAGAACTGATAAACTGTCATGTCTCCACATTAAAGGGGGAAAAAGAAGAAATGTCCCCAAAGCTATAGAGCTGGAGTTTGAATTATGTCCTGAATGTCACATGGTGTGTGTTCTCCCACCACCAAGATCCAGGAATCAGATTGCTCTGTGTCCACAGCCCATATTCACCACTTACTGACCTGTGACCTTTGGTAGATTGTTCCATGTCCACAGACCAGTTTCTGCATCTGTAAAATGGAAATAACATCTGCCACCCAGAGACACTGTGAGGACAGAATGGAAAACAGGGCAAAGCTCTTAGCCCAACACATAGTTAGCACTCAGAAATGAGTTATCTTTGTCATAGTTAACACACCTTCCCACTGTTTTCCTGCTCCCAAGCACTCATCACTTTTTTAAAACATTCAGTTGAGAAAGTGAGAAAATTAAGATAACCAAGTGGTTTAGTGACAACATTATGTAAAACTATCTCCCTGTGGATCTTTCCCAGCTAAATAGAGAACAGCATTTGCATTTCCAAAAGTAAGTCAGGGAAATTCTCTGGCCATTGGGGAATGAGGATGCTGGTTAGTCAAATACAAAGAAATCAGAGTTAATTAAACAACCAGGTACTGTGTTAACTGAGTTATTTTCGGAAGCCACATTACTAAAAGAATTAGGATGCAACAGAAACAACCAAAAGTGCCGGCAGGCTACCCACTGCCAATAAAACCAGACAGCTCAGAACCTGGCTCCAGACTGTGGTTTTGGTCACTGAGGCTCCATGTGGTTTCCATTCTTACCTATCATCCCTGGGTCCCAGGCACATACCTGTGCCTCCGCAGATTTGGCTGTGTCATGTCCCCTCTTGGAGTACCCCGAGCACATCACTTTGCCTTTCTGCACTTCTGTCTCTCCATCTCCAAATGGGCAGAATGGAATGTCCTCTTGAGTGTTGGGGGTATGATGAGGAGCTACCTGGAAGAAAGCCTGCCTGTCCAGAAGAGCCCATAAAACTTCAGCAAAGCTTGATGTGGGAACCTAGAAACCTTTGAATCCAGTAGTGACAATAGAAGATCCACAACCCCAGTTTGGCGAAAGAGTTCTCTACCATCCAAGAAAGCCATGGAAATGCTATCATAATTACTGACCCTTCTCTGGGCCCTGCTGCTGACAATTCCAGACCACTTGGGATACAAATATAGAGCCTAATTTTAGTAACTTAGGTGATTATTTTTTCTTGTTAGACTTTGTTTTCATGGGTCTCAAAATTCTGTGACAGATTTCTGGTCATTTCACCAGACTTTACTTCAGTTGTAACATTGACTGGAGCAAAGGTACCATCATACCAGGTTTCAGAAACCAGTTTTCATTTGGCCCACAGGGACAGTACCAATACCACCAATTGTGTGGATATCCTGGAGGGGCAGACATAGGGACTTGTCAGTTGGATGACTTGGTGGCAGATGCAATGCAGAGCTTCCAGCAGCATGGTTCCACTGGCAATGCCTTCTTTAGGGGTGACTTTCCATCCCTTGAGCCAAGACATGTTAGCCCTTGGCTCCATCATGTTGTCATCATTCCAACCAGAAACTGGCACAGATCCTTTTGTGTCAGGATCATAGCCAATTTCCTTAGTGTAGGTGCTGACTTTCTTAACAATTTACCCATATCCTTTCTGGCTGTGGGGCAGCTCAGTGGAATCCATTTTGTTAGCACCAATAATCAGTTGTTTCATACCCAGTGGGTGAACTAGAAGAGCATGTTCACAGGGTCTGCCTCTTCTTGGAGGCACTTGCTCTGAACTCACCAGCACCAGCAGCCACAATCAGAACTGCATAGTTAGCCTGATATGCCTGTGATCATGATTTTGATGAAGTCTCTGTGCCCTGGAACATCAGAGATGGTCACATAATACTTGCTGCTCTCAAACTTTCACATCCCAGACCCAGGCATACTTGATAGGTCCCTTCCCCAACTCAGCAGCCTCCTTCTCAATTTTTTTTATGGTTCTTTTGTTGATCTCACCACATGTGTAGACCAGACATCCAGTAGTGGTGGTCTTGCCCAAATCTACATGTCCAGTGACAACAGTGTTAACATGAGTCCTTCCCTTTCTCATATTGGCTTAGATTTAGCAGTGGTTTTCATAACACTTATGTTCTGGTGGCAAACCTATTGTGACGAAAGTGTAACTTAGGAGATTCTATCATCCGTGAGAAGTGAGGAAATTGCAATGTCTAAAACACCTCTTCAAGGAATACATTTGGATACAAGATTATGTGCACACAGCACCAAAAATTACAACCACTGAAAACTTCAAAGGTACCAGGCACTGTTCTAAGTATTTTTGTGTGTTAAATCATTTAATCCTCACCCTCTGTTTTATAGATGAGAAAACAGGGCAATTCTCCCAAGGCCACATATCTGGTTAAGTGGTATATCTCGGGATCTAAACCATTCCGAAACAGATGTCTGACACCCACTCTCACCAGTGTTCAAAGAAGTGGGACATCGCTATGCTCTTCTTTTCCTGAGTCAGATAATCTCTCTTCTTAAATCAATTCTTGAACTTTTTGGCCATTTATTTATATTATGACCTGCAGTACATCTAATACCAACAAATGTTCTACAAATCAATACCTGCCTTTATTACATACAATGTGCTTTGATATTTTCCGCAATATTCTATTTTATATCACATTTGAATGCTGGTTGCCATCTGCTAAACTGAATTCAAGATGCACAAATCAATCATGATTCACAGTTTGAAAGCCCCCACTCCAGACTCTAATTGTAAAAGGCCAGACCCTCCCAGCATGATGAAGTAGGTGCCAGGACAGCCCTCGGGGCCTTGCCTGCACTCAGATTTGGGTCTAGTTAAGGACCTTAATATTCAGAAAATAAGAGGCAAGTACTACAGGTAAACAATGGCACCTGGAACCCTGCCATCCCGCATTCCTTATTAGGGTTTCATAGCTAACTTAAGGCTTAACAGATAGATACCTAGGAACATTTGGATTTGGACTGCCTATTTACCTTATTCTTTTAGGACATCCCTGCAATGTCCCATATCTTTCTCACCTAAAACCTTTGTGGCCCTTCTAGGAAGCCACATTCTCTTCTGAGAATCTGTAGGAGCTCAACACCAACCAGATGCCAGGAGATGCTGTTTGTTGTGACTTGTGAACACTGGCTCTGGAGCCAGACTGCCATTTGCTAGCTGTGTGATACTGGAGCACAACTTTGAACTCCTCTATGTCTTCACCTGTAAAATGGGAATAATCGTAGCATATATATTATGCAGAATTTGGGGAGAATTAAATAAGATAATGCACATAAAGGGCTTCCCCACTGTGCACAATACATATCAGTACTTATTATACACTGAAAACACTGGGGTGTGTTGTTGGCAGGGTTGTGCATGGATGCTGCATTGTAGGATTCCCTGGGCATGCTAGGTATGTAAAGATTGTCACCAGCTCATAGTGAGACTGGAAGGGATGGACTTTGTTGTGTTTTAAGCTCACCTTTTTGTTCATCATTCTCCAGGGCTCTCTGGTAACCTTGGCAACCCAGCTTACAGGTTGCCAAGCTCAAAACAATATATCTCCAAGCGAGAAGTTTTGCTGACATTACCCATCCTAACAAGAAGGTAATCAAGGCTCAAAGGTGCCGGCCTAAAGATGGGAGAGCCTCCATTAGTCTCTATTCACACATTTCCCAAAGTAAAGATGTCCAGGCGAAAACAGGGCCATTGTAGTGAATGTCTTGAGTACCACTGACGACACTTACAGTGTAGTCAATGGAGCCTGAGCCTTGGGGTCTCACAAACTGTGACCCGCTACTTACTGTGTGACCCAGAGCAGGTAATTTAACCTCTTATGAAGATCACACAATGAGTATATGTGAAAGCTCAGAGCATAGTGCCTGGCACACAGTAGACCTGCAATAACTTCATGGTGGCTTCTCCAGCTGTGGCTTCTGAGGTCTGCTTGTGTATCTTTAAATCCACTTTTGCTTTTTCTGACTCTTTGTCAAGAACATCACTCATCTTGAGTCCCAAAACACTCAATTTTTCTGCGTAAACCACTGCACAAAAATTCATGTACAAAGGTCTTAATCACAACAGCATTCATAATGACAAAAAATTGCAAGAAATATAATATCTAACAATAGAGGGTTGATTAAAGAAAATAAGGTATATTCATAGAATAGAATATGATTCATCTGTTTAAAATGATAATACACAATTGTATTTATTGATACAGAATTGATTGCTATATTATAAAATAAAAAGTAGATTATAAAAGAATGTCCAGAGAATGGCCATATTTTTATAGATAGGTAAGTAGGTAGGTAGGCAGGTAGATACACAGATATCAAAATATTAATTGTTGTTGAGTATTTTTTGTTCAGTTTGCTTATCTATGTCTTTCATATTTTTACCACAAATATGTATGCCTTATGCAATAAAATATTTCTGACATGATCCTAAGTTAACACTAACATATATTAACAACCATTTTCAAGGTTCAGGTCAAATTCCACGTTCACCATAGGCTTTCTCAGCTATCTCTGTCTCACAGGGAATTTCCTTTCTCTTCTCCAAACCCCGTGCAGTCTGTTGTGTATCTCTGAAAACATTTACTGTGTCCAACTCTGCCTTGTGCACTCTCCCTGCTGGGGGCACACATTCTTAAGGGGCAAAAGGTGGCCTTGCTTAGTCCCACAGGCACCTGTCAGTGAACACATGGCTGAACGATTCTTCACCTTCAGAATCCTCATGTGATATGCTCTCCTTTGTGAGGCCTTTCTGGAACACAAACCCCTTTCCTCAAGCATTTGTTTGCTGTCCTCCTAGGACTGGCCAGTCTGAATGGAGTGCTATGGACACAGTCCTGGCTCCAATGCTGCAGGTAAGGAAACAGCACACAATAACCCAACTCAAGCCATAGGAAAAGGCTCTCCACCTGTCATTCTTTGGTGTAACCCTTAGTGTGAATCAGAGCAGGGAGGGAGAAGGCAGTGTGGATCCAGGGGCTGGTCTGTCCCTCTACTTTCATTCTCCAAAGAGCTCCATTTTAATAAGTTATTTCAATATAACATGGTAGCATGATTGTTTGGTGTTCTCCCCATTTCTCCTAGCCTCACCTGTGGTTAGGTTGGGGCCTCAGAGCCAACACACTGCAAGGAGACATGAAGTGTGTCCGTTCTGGCTGGTGGCCATTGAAAACCAGTGTGGCACTTTCTTCATTCCCCCACCCCCGCTGCGATGTAAAGGCCTGGTGCTCCAGGTGGCATAGTTATATTGCAAAAAAAAAAAAACTTCCTGACCGCAGTTGAACTTCATCTGACCCATTCAATGACCTTCATGGCAGTAAGCCAACTGAAATGTTGGGGTTTATTTGTTACTCCAGCAAAGCTTAGCTTGTCCTCTTAAACCCCCACCTTTCCTCACTGAATAACCTTCACAAGAAAGTGACCCTAAATGTTACAAGGTTAAATTTTCAGGTCCTACTTATAGCATGATGTGAGGTTTCACCTCACTTGTGAATAGAATAAATACTTGAATGTAAATATGGAAAAGAAATAAAAGTCTTCTTATCTCCTGGCCCTAAAAGCAGCTGCCTCTAAACGTCAGAAAAGTCTGGCTTCTAATCAGGCACTCTTCCTGCCTTTGAGTTTAGCAAAAGGGATTCATCCAACCTGAATTCATCACCTCCCAATGATTTCCTCTCACGTGGGGACAACAGCATCAATTAGGCCCCAGGATGGATGTAGGTAAAATTTTGCTCCAGCAAGGATTCAACCTGACCTGCTTCTAATTGTCCATTTATTTGTCTCACAAACAATGTCAATAGCCCAGATGCAGCTTCCACGGAGCAGTGTCTGCTCCCCTGGGAAGCTGTTGGGAGAAGTGGCTGAGCACAGCACGAAGGTTTCCATGGTAATTACGTGCCAACCACTAGAAGGCTCTGCTCAGTGAAATCCCTCACTAGCCACCAGCCAGCTAATTAGGAGAGGTTTTTTAGCACTTGCTCAGGTTCTGGAACATTTATTCCTGGTGGGTTAGGAGTAGACATTCAAAGCTTTGTCCAGACCAAACCAAGTCTCCTTAGACCCAAGCCCCAGGGGAAGTCATGGGAGTGAAGGGAGAGTCATTTATTCTGTTGGCCAATGGTGCAGCAGACATTCAACAGCCTTCTTTTTGCTTCTGGCAAACACCAAGATGAGTTCACGTCAACCAGCCAGACCAGAAGTGTGGGGACCACTAAGGAGGCAGGGATCCAGTCATTCCATCCAAGAAAGCTTCAGAAAGTAACTGGAAGTACAAGGGACAAAGCCTTGCCTTTGGGAAGAGACTGCAGTGGGTGTGAGAGTCAGGACAACTGGCAGGGCCAGGAATGTGTTCTGAGGCTCACACACCAGCTTCATGAATACGCAACCTGTGGACTCATGTAGGAAGGATCTCATGCTTGGTTAAATGCTCTGTTGTCACTATCTTAAAATGTTTAATAATTTTTAAACACAGGTCCTGCATTTTCATTTGTCACAGAACCTCACACTATTATGTAGCAGGTCCTAGGTGGTCAGTTGGACAGATAGTCTAAGCAGGTAAACTGAGGCAGCAGGCTATGGATTTGGAGAAAACTCCTATACAGTCAGGTACCCAAGATGTGCCTGCACCACCAGATATTGCATCTATGACACTGTGACAAATCTCAGCCAAGTATTAGGACTAAGAACCCTGGCTCAAGAGTCAGAAAGACATGGGTCCAAGACCCAGCTCTGCCAGTCACCCCCTGGGTGTTCTTGGGTACCTAACCTCACCCCTCCATACCTGGTCTCCTCACCTGTGAAAAAGATGTTAGTTTGTAGCTATTTCATAAGGTTATGGTCAAGATTGTCACATAATTGTTGCTTGATAAATGTTACCTAATACCCTTATTATTATCATTGATGCATTTGTCATTATCATTATATTTCTGTTCTTATACCATTACGCAGCCAGCCACTGAGGCTCCTGAGAATCCACTGAAGTGTCCATACTGATGCAGATGCCTGGTGTCTCCTGCAAAGGGTATCCTGACAAGGGCAGGGAACCGAAACATTGCCCTTTCTTTCTCAGTTCCTCTCTGCAGCAGATTGTCCCCCACCCCAGCACCTTAGCCCCATGTTTAAACTTTCAGAGTCTATTCTCATACTGTGGCTGTACTAACATAACTGGCCCAGAGGTGAGTGATTTGCTCAAGGTGACTTAGTGAGTCAACAACAGGACCACAACCCTGTCTTGGTCTTCTGCTGGCTTCCCCCTCTCCAAGGTTTTGCATTTGCCTGGTAACATTACTTCATTTCTGCCAGCCTCGGAAAAGTACTTCACTGTGCCTTACTTTATGGAATCTGATCTCTTCTTACAAATTCACTCAAATCCCCCAGGATATAGTTATCTCAGGAAAATCAAGCATTTCCCAATGGGGGGCTGGTTGGAGCAAGACCCTGGGCTCCATGCCTCAGTGAGCAGAAGGGGATGCTGATCTTAAGCAGCAGCAAGCTGGATGAGAGGCTAATTGGGAAACAGAAGGAGAAGGGGAAGCTATTCGAGCATGACCTGTACTTGGCTCATCCTGCCAGAGAAAGGCAGGCAGTTGGGGGTGGAGAAGAAGAGAGAGAAAAGGAACAGAGGGGTCCTCGAGCTCCTGAGAAGGGACCCTGCTGTGACCAGCTGTGCCAGTTCCTGGAAGGGCATAGACCCTAGCATTAAATGGAATTGGCTTTGAGATCCCTCCTCTGCCATTTACCAGCTGTGTGACTTTGAGCAGGTTACTTCCTCTCTGACCATGTTTCTCACACATAAAAAGTGTTAGAAGAAATAATCCATGTAAAGTGGTTGGCACTCTCACTCAATAAATTTTCATCCTCCTTCTCCTCCTCCTCATCCTTGTTGTCTTCATTAGTATTGGCAAGGAGCAGTGAGACTCCTCAGATCTGTCCTCAGTTCTCCCTGCAAGGACATTGAAGGGCAACAACAATACTCCTCAGAGTAATAAAAGTAATAACAAAAGAGGGAGAGAGACATTAACATTTAGGCAGCCTAACTTTGGTGCTGAGAATGTATTTGGCACTACCACAGTCATTCCTTGTTTTATGTTACCCCCATTTTCTTGATGAGGAAGCTGAGCTTCCCACAGATGAGGTGACTGACCTGGGGTCCCCAGGTGGTGCAGAACAGAGCCTCTGTGCATCTGACTCAGGGGCTCAGGCTAGGCCTACTCCAGACCCAGAGGCAGCAAAGGCAGCCAGTTAAGACCCGACACTGAGTCAGTCATCCCTGGGAAGCCTGGTTCCCTTGGACAGGGATGAGAAGGACATGGCAGGGAGAATGAGTGAACGGTGGCAGGAAAATGAATCGGGGAGTAGGGAGGAGCTGCCTGCCATTAATCATCATGAAGAATAGGTCCCAGAGAGCTGCCTTTAGCTCCTCAGTGATTAATGACCTTTTTAATTTCCTTGCACATCATCCCAATTATGCAGGGGCACTGAGGGAGGGCCCCTCACTGGGGAGGCAGGGAGGTCTGTGCAACACCCTGGAGTAAGGCAGCAGAGGGATCAGGGAGACCCCAAGTTGTTTCCAAAGGCATTGGGCCCAGAGGCCAGGACTCAAAGGAGCTGCAGACCAAGTCCAAAAGCCTGGCAGGGTCCAGGGCCTGGGAAATGGCACCCGTCCCACACTGTTACAAAGAAATAGAATCATTTTCTTACATATGCAACTAAATTTCTGTTGCGAGCTTCCATTCCTCCCAAGTGGTAGAACCTTAATCATGTCCCTGAGTTGTGTCTAAGTTCTGGATGTCAAGATATGGGCTGAGGGTCTGAGGAAATAGGCTGCTTGAGACTCTCTGCCAGGCAGCAAGTTCTTTCTGGTTCATCCATCATCCAGTCTGATGCTCAGTTGTCAGTCATGGAGTCAGTTGCTAAGAAACCTCACCTTCCTATTCGCACCCAACATCTCTGTCTTTGTTGCCATTGTGCACAAAGGAGGGTAGGGATACTGAACAGCTATATTTGATCTCAACTACCCAGCTGGACCCCCAGACCCTTCTGAGGACTTGACCTCCAAACAGATGCTCTGTTGAGAATCAAGGTTTGGGGGCCGCCTCTGAACTGTCATCCTCTAGCATTCCTCCCCTTCTCTGATTGTCCCACCCCAGGGCAGAGCACAGTGCATCAGCCACAGCCCCCTGGTCATACAGACAGTCTTCAAAGTCCTTTCTTCCCCAAAGTTACAGCTCTGTGAGGTTAAAAGCCAAGACCAGCAGGTTATTTTTGTTTTTACCCTGAGACATTAATCACAAAAGTAAGCTCCCCTCCTTTAATTTTAAGAAGTAAAGTGTAGGACAAAAGAGAAATAAGGGGCAATCCAATGGTTAATGTTTCATAAATATTATCCTCCCACATGGACAGAATGTTATGGAGAGGCTCAAAGAAGTGAGCACATTATGCAGAAAAATCAATAAAACTGTTCATGGAGAGAGCAGTTTCCTTCATTATTAGAGCACAGGTTCTAGAGTTCCATTCCTGACCCTTACTGACTACTGTATGACCTCTGAGCAAGGGGCTTCATCTTCCATAGCCTCAATGGCCTCATCTATAAAGTGGGGACAAGTGAACCTGCTGTAGAATGAGCTAGACAATGAATATGGAAGGGTTTTGCTGAGTCCACACTCTATACCCATGAGAAGGATGAGGACAGTTTAATTATCAAGAAAGGGAATGACAGAGAGTGGACGAGAGAATGAGAGAAGGTCACTAAAACTTGGGGATGAAAAACACAGAAATAAAGAATTTGAGGTCCCACCCCTCTCTTGCACACACACATGCACACACATACACACACAAATACATACTGCTGCAGTGGAAATGAATAAACGTGTTTTACTGACTAAACTCAAACTCCTTAGTATATCCTCCAAGGCTCTAAATGACCTAAAGTCACCTCTTTTGCCCACCTCCTCTTAGATCATCTACACACTATATTCCAGCCAAAAAGCTCCTTTCTTTTCTCCTAAGGCAGGGGTTCCCAACCCTGGCTGCACATTAGAATCACCTGGGAAGCATTTAAAATATATAAAATTTCAAGCCTAACCCCAGACTAATGAGGTCACAATCTGCTGGAGACAGGAAGCAGGGATCAGGAAATCCTAAAACACCCAGCTGATTACAATGTTCAGCCAAGTTGCAGGGGTGTGGGGGATCACTGCTCTGAAGTGCAAGTCTTGTGTCCCCAATTTCTTCCTTCCCCTCTGCCCCTTCTACCCCCATCTTCCACATGCTCTTCATTCTCATCTGGCCCATCTCAGTCCAATGGCTCCTCTTCAGCAAAGTCATCCACAAACACCTCATCTAATGGCATTACTTGCTTTATTTCCTTCCTACAACTTATTGCAATATATAATTTTTAATTTATTTATATGTTTCTTTATTCCATTCCCTTCACCAAAATGTTAGTCCCATAATGGCAAGAACCCTGTCTCAATCATCGACACCATACCCAGCACTTAAGTTCAACCCATAGCTGGGACTGAACAAATACTCAGTGAATGAATAAAAGGTCCTAGACTTCATAGAGCAGTTAAGTGTAAAATGTGACTTAGTTTACATCACCTGCTCCCCTTGGGTCACACTAAGTGTGGAAGCCTCGAAGACCTGAGCTTTCAGAATGTTTCTGACATGACTGTACTCCTTTCCGTACCTCTCAATATTTCCCCTTAATCCCTAGTGGCCCCCTTCCAGAAACTGACCTTCTAAGCTATCAGCTCAGTGTCCCCACCCTGCACTCCTTGGAAACCACATTCTTCCAAGCAGGAGGAGAAAATTTCCTCTTCCAGGGTTTCTACCTTCTTGTATCTTGCATACTTTGAAACTCCGTTGTGCATTAAGGTCAACTCAAGACTCCAATCTGCTGAACTTGGTAGCTCTAAACCAGGACAGATGGTGCTGGATCCAAAGACAAGAGAAGATTGTGTGAGTTCCAATTCTAACTCCCTCACCAGCAGTAGATTTTCTCCCTAATTCCCTGAGAGGAACTCTCACCAAAACCAGAGAAACACAGTGATCATTTTACCTGAGGAAATAAAATTGATGTCAGTGTAACAAGAACAGACAACAATTGCCCCTTCCTTACTAAGCAATATCCCCATCATTAGTATCCTGAAACCACTCACCTGTGGAAGGACTTACATTATTAGAGATACATCACCTGTGCTTCGTTCTTTCTCCATCTTGCAGAGAAAAGGATATGACTTGCCCAAATCTCTCACTAGTGGCTTCTCAGTTCATCCTGTAAATCAATATAGCTGTCCTTCATGGACTTTCCATGTCCACCCTCTCCCAACGTGAAAAAAAACTATATGCTTGGGTGAGACATGTTCTCAGCAGAAACAATTGGCTGCTGCAAAAATAAAATAATTTTCAGCAACTGAACTGATAGCCATGAAGCCCCTGGCAGAACACCTGGTCCAACATTTGTTGGACCTCAGTTAAAAAAAAGTGGTAGCTATTTTTACTGTTGCTGCTGCTTATACTTCTACTACCATATCACTCTTGTCCCTAGCATGCAGCAAAAGACCTAGTTACACTGGTTACTGGGTGAATGCTTGTTAGATAGATCAGTAAATAAAGGATAAAGCTGGGATTTCTCCTAAAATTCTGGCATAGCTCTCCTTCATGTCACAGATAGAAACACTGGGTCACTGATCCAATGCCAAGGCATCTCCCTACACTGCGCTCTTGACTCTGAGCCCCAGCACTTCCCATTCAGTATTCTGAGCTCAGGGATGCAAATATCAGTTCCCCTGCCTGGAGGATGTGTACACAAGCACACAGTCATTAAAAGATGTCTCCAAAATTTATTCACAGAAATCAAATTGCTGGTGTCAAAAACTAAATGCTGAGTCATGATTCAATATGTCCCAAAAGGGAATCTCTCAACATGACATTTTTTGAGAATAAAGATAATGTACACCAGCATTCCAATTGCACACACACCCATTCAGGATGGTGAATGATCATTCAATTGTAGCCTGAGTGAAAAGTAACAGTGTTTACTTGGAATAAGCTCATGGATGCAGACATCCTTTTCTGGTTGAATAAATAAGATAAAATAAATTTTGAACAAATGCAGAGAGTTGGCCCAAATCACCCTCAGAAAAAAAGACCTTCCAGCACCTTAGTTTTATTCTGGTTTCCAAAGGAAAGTATGTCAAACCAACAGTGAAAATGACTAATTGTCACTGCTAAGTGGTTACTGTATTCCAGGTACTATGCCAAAAACATTGTGCTGATTATTTCAATTGCATTAACCTCTTTCTTCTGTTCAGAGAGCTTGAAATGGGCAAAGATCCCCCTAGAAGGAAACTAAAAGCAGGGTTTTAACCTCAGGTCTTCCAGACACCAAGAAGCCATGAGCTGACCTGCTTCTTCAAGTGCAGGGCAAAGTGGATTTCTCCTGTATATAGAAAAGTTATTTATCCGAATCACTGACATAGGAAGGTTCTGTCCACTTATGCCTGGTTCATTGCATTTCATTGCCCATTTCCTCAAATAAATCTTATCCAGCTACTGTAGTAGGAGAAAAGGAAGAAGAAAAACTACAGTGTAGCCATTTCTTTAAATAGTTCTAGAACTATAAATGAGATCAAGAAACTCTACACTTCCCCCTTAAGGAAATATTGGTCTATTGTTGAACAAAAGCTTCTCGTAGAAGCAGAATAATATTCAAGATCAAGTTCAGCAAAGATTTAGAAACTCCTAAGAATCAATATTTTTAAAAGTTTTACCTATTTACTAGGAAATGCATTTCTCATTAATTCAGCAAAGTTGTACTATGTCTACTCTAGGTATTTGGGATTGATCTGTAAGTAAAACACATGATCCCTGCCCATAGGAGGTTTCACTCCAGCAGCAGGATATAGACAATAAGAAATAAAAATTTAAAAAAGTGTATGGTATGATAAAGATGATATGTAATGCAGAATAAAAAACAGGGAATTAGGAGTGCTGGTTGGGAGGGAGGCAATATTTGAAGGAGGTGGGAGAATACATTGTGCAGGTATCTGGGGAAAGAGTGTTCCAGGTGAAGGAAACAGTAAATGCACTGTCTCAAAGGAGCTGATATATTTTTTTCATTTTCTTTTTTATTTTTTTTTAATTTTTTATATTTAAGTATATGTTACTGATTATGTGATTACAGATGTCTCTCTTTTCTCCCCTCTATCCCCCTCTGCCCTGCAACCCACCACCCTCTAGCACACCCCTCCCACACCACTTAGTTCATGTCTACAAGTCGTACATAAAAGGTCTTTGGTTTCTCCATTTCCAATACTATCCTTAACCTCCCCCTGTCTATTTTGAGCTTACCAGTTACAATTCTTATTCCCCAAACCTTTTCCCCCATTCTCCCCTTCCCCCTCCCCACTGATAACCCTCCATGTGATCTCCATTTCTGTGATTCGGTTCCTGTTCTATTCTTTGCTGAGTTTTTGTTTTTGATTTTTAGGTTCAGTTGATAGTTTTGAGTTTGTTGTCATTTTACTGTTAATATTTTTATCTTTTTCTTTTTCTTAAGTAAGTCCCTTTCATATTTCATATAATAAGGGCTTGGTGATGATGAGCTCCTTTAAGTTGACCTTATCTGGGAAGCACTTTATCTGCCCTTCCATTCTAAATGATAGCTTTGCTGGATAGAGTAATCTTGGATATAGGTCCTTGCCTATCATGACTTGGAATGCTTCTTTCCAGCCCCTTCTTGCCTATAAGGTTTCTTTTGAGAATTCAGCTGATGATCTAATGGGAATGCCTTTGTAGATGTCTCCTTTTCCCTTATTGCTTTTAAGATTCTCTCCTTATTTTTAATCTTGGATAATGTAATTATGATGTGCCTTGGTGTGTGCTTCCTTGGATCCAACTTCTTTTGGACTCTCTGAGTGTCCTGGACTTGCATGTCTAGTTCCTTTGTCAGATTAGGAAAGTTTTCACTATTTATTCAAATGAGTTTTTAATTTCTTGCTTTTAGTCTTCTCCTTCTGTCACCCTTATGATTCAGATGTTGGAACATTTAAAGTTGTCCTGGTGGTTCCTCAGCCTCTCCTCATTTTTTTTTTTAATTCTTGTTTCTTCATTCTGCTCTGGTTGGATGTTTATTTCTTCCTTCTGCTCCATATCATTTATTTGAATCCTGCTTCCTTCCCTTCACTGTTGGTTCCCTGTATATTTTCTTTTATTTCACTTTTTATAGCCTTCATTTTTTCCATTATGTTGCAACCATACTCAGTCATTTCTGTGAGCATACTGATCACCAGTGTTTAGAACTCTGCAACTGATAGGTTGTCTATCTCCTCATCAGTTAGTTCTTTTTCTGGGCTTTTGATCTGTTCCTTCATTTGGGCCATATATCTTTGTCTCAGCACACCTGTTACATTTTAAGTGGCAGAGCCTTATGTTTTTTCAGGGCAGAGGAACCCACTTTGTGGCATTGTGGTGCTACATGTAGGGGAGGGGTCAGAGAGGGAACAGTGCCACTTACTAGCTTCGCGGCTCCCACATCACTCTCTGTCACTTCCCACCCTTCCCACATGTGGATTGTACCCTTTCAGATGCTGATTCCAGGGTGGGTGGGATGTGTATGTTCTAGGACCCTGTGGGCCTCTGCAACAGACTCTCCTGTGAGACTGGGAGTTTCTCCTGCCACTGCAATCCCCACAGATTTTTACAGCCAGAAGTTTGGAGATTTTATTTGCCTGTGATGAAACTCTGGGTTGCATGGTTTGTGTTGCTCCTCAGTTGTTCCTCCTGGCCTATATGCATGTAAATATGGAATATCTCGGCCTCCCAGTCGCTGCCTCACCCACTCCAGTCTGTTGTCAGCCATGGCTTTGCTGCTCATCCTCTCCTCCCCTCCTACCAGTCTGGCTGAATATTTCTTCTTTAACTCCTTGGTTGTCGGACTTCCAGGCAGTTTGATTTTTTGGCAGTTCTGGTTGTTTTTTGTTTTTAAATTGCTTGTTATCCTTCTTTTGGTTATGCAAGGAAGTGAAGCATATCTACATATGCCTCCATCTTGGCTGGAACTCCAAAGGAGCCGATTTAATTTTTAACCCGCTTGTATTATGCTCTTCCCCACATGAATATGAGTTCCAAGAGAGCTGTCTTGTTCAGCTTGAGTCCCTCAGTTGTTAATCCTTGCTTAGCACATGTTGGGTATGGTATAAATGCCTTGTCAGTGAGTGAACTTTCTCTAAATTGTGATGTATGGGGCACATACAAAGGTCAAGCCAAATCATGTAATTGTAGAAGAGGTTCTTCTGGGAAGTGAAAGTTCAGAATCATTCTTACTATACTCTCTCAATCTCTTCAACAAAAGAAATCCCAGACCAGTGTCAGGAAGAGTCTATCCAAAAAAACAATGACCTTAAACAATATCTCTGAATGAATGTTAAACACTTGATTTTTATTTTTAATTTTTTTAAATATTTTTATTGTTGTTCACTTACAGTTGTCCCCACCCCCCCCATTGCTCTCCCCTGCCCCATCCAATCCCTGATCCCAAAGACAATCCCTACTCCACTATCTTTGTCCATGGGTCCTTTGTACATGTTCCCCTTCTTTCCCCCATTGTCCCCCCTGCTTTGGTCACTATAAATTTGTTCTTTATTTCTATGTCTCTGGTTCTTGTTTGCTCATTTGTTTGTTTTTAAAGTGATGACAAACACCATTAAGCAAGACAAAGCTAGATCCTAACAAAAATTTTCATTGCACTTTTTATTTTGAGATCATTGTACATAGGTGTAATTGTAAAATGTAATGCAGAGAGGTCCTTTGTACCCTTTATTGACTTTCTGTTACAGTTAACATATTGCAGAACCAATTTCACAACCTTGGTATCAGCAATGGCACAATCCAGGTACCTAACAGACTTTGAAATACAGATGGTTCCTTTCTTGCTTCTTATTGCAGCATTCCTCTTGTTAAGGCCTCACTCTGATCTCAGAAGTAATTATGACCAAGGCATTAAGGCATTACACCTTTCAAAAATAATTGCATGTTAAGAAAGATTTTTGAAGGCCAGAATAAAATTAACTATATGAAAATGTGCACAAATTCATTATTATTCAAAGAAATGCATAGCAAAACCATAGCAATATACTGTATTTTGTCATGTGTAATGTGCACCCATGTTTCTGGCCCAAACTTTCAGGAAAAAAAATCTTTGGTTTTACTTTTTTCATTCAATTATTTATTTATTTATATTTAGAAACTTGTGTTTTGTATTATAGTATTTTGCATACAGATATCATTATTGCTTTCTAGAGTTAAACTTTTAACACATAGGCATAGATAAAAGAATAAAAACATTTATATAAATATGGAATTAATACTACCCATTTATAATGCACATCTCTATTTTTCCCTCAAAACTTTGGGCAAAAGTGCTCATTATACACAGTAAAATAGAGTAGCACTTTTCATCAGTCAGAGTAACAAATTAAGAGAAAAACACAATACCCAGTGCTGGTGTGTGTATGAGGAAACAAGTATTTCCACATTCCTGTTAGAAGCTTTCATTGCTCTTTGGGAATTAATCTGGAAATAGCTATTGAAATAAAAACAATGCACCCTTTGATGTGGCAATCTCAATGTAGGATAAGCTATTTTACAGAAATGGAAACACCTTGAACACACCCTCAATGTCAACCGGCTGAAGAATAAGTGATATTATTATGCAGATCCAAACTGAAATATTATGCACCTACTTAAAAAGATGAGTTGATCTAATAATATACCTACAGGAATTTCTGGTGTGATAAGTAAAATAAAAAAGCAAACCACAGGATAATATACATAACATAATTCAAGTTTAGCAAAATGAATCCAAAATAGATGTACATATTTGTGTGTGTTTTATGAGCTTGAAAAATTTTGTGGCAAGCTATAAAACACTCATTGGAGAAAAAGTCAGAAGGAGCAAGGGGAGAAATTATTGACTTCTTCTCTAAACACCTTTGCATTGTTGTCTAGTTAAAACAGGCAAGCAATCTCATTTGAGATTTACAGGAAACCTAATAAGTAATAGAGAAAGACAAGAAAAGAGCAGAAGATCAAAGAGGGTGGTCAATCCCAAAGAAGTGATTGTGATGGTGGAATCTCAGACAGCAATCTCTGTACCTGGGGAGAGGGCAGGAGAAGAGGGGAGACACCATGCCTTGGTCTGAGTCTAGGAACCTGCCATTGCCTCCACAAATCCTGCTGTGTGAACTGAAGAAGAGCAGCAAAACCAGCCACATGGTGACAGGGTCTGAAATGATGCAAAAGGCAAGCTGTTCATCAAATGGGCACTGGTAACTAACTTCCACAGAACCTGGTGCTTTTCTGGCAGGCTACAGCACAGGGGTTTGAGCTTCCTGAGAGACCTGGGTGCACCATTGTAAGGAGTGCTTTGACTCTGGGCTCCACCTTACACTAGGAAAGCAGCATCAGGCTTAAGGTTTCATTCCCTCCAACCCAGGAGAAGCACAAGCCTGCAAACGAAAGAGGAGGAGCATCTCTGAAATGGAGCTACCATTTCAGGGAGAAATTACACTCTTGGAGCTCTCAAGGAAGGACATTTTGAGTAGCATCTTGAATAGGAATTGAGGAAGAATGGCAGAAAACTTCACCTGACCCTTTAGGTATAAGGTCCTAGAGCAAGGCAGCTTTAAAAGTCGCCTGCTATATAACTATGACTGAGCAGAATAAGCAAGCCTCTTCAATAATGCCAAACCCCAGGATGCGAGAAACTGGGAGTCCAGTCAGAAGTGCCTGCCTACAAAGGCAATTAAATTGGATTTATTTCACACTGCAAGTCTGCCCTCAAGAACTGTGCTTTCATTCAATTCTGCTAAATCAGAAGACATTCTCTCTGGGCAGAGGTACTTAATTGACACTCACACGGCTCCTGTGGAGAAGTCATCTGCAAAGGAAGGAGCTACCTAATTTTTATATGCTTCAGTTTCTTCATCTATATAATGGAAATAATAATTGCCCTTACCTCACGGGATTGTTGTAAGAATAAAATGGGTTGATAGTTGGACAGCACTGAGAACTGGATCTAACGTAAAATGAATGCTCTATAAATTTGTTATAAAGATTTGATTGCTGATCTCTCTTCTAGAGTAGTTTGTATAAAGTGAGACACACCCTTGTCTCCTGTGCCTATGACATAACACCTATAGTAGTATTTAATAATCTCTGGTTGTGTGTGTCATGCGAGGCACTTTTCTATGGGCTGCACATATGTTACCTCTGTTCATCCTCACACAACCCTGTGAGATAAGGACTATGCTCATCTCCATGTTTTTTTTCTGAGCATTGGAGAATTTAAGTATCTTATTACCAAAGGTTTCCTAGCCAGTGAAGGACAAAGCTGAGATTCTCAACCCATCTGGCCAAATCTAGAGGCTCAACTCTTACCCATCATGCACTGCTGCAGCAGGTGAGCCTGCACAGAGATTTTCACAGCAAGGCACCTTTCAAACAACAATTTCTTCATCCTACCCCACATACATAGTGAATTTGAACCTCAAAAGTGAGCTCATATATATTTTTATTAAATTTATTGGGGTGACAGTTAATCATAAATATATATTTTTGACAACCTCAACTTTTCTGTAATTAGCCCAGTGTTTGAACTTAAGAGTTATCCCCAAACAGGGTGGAGGTTTCTCTTTAACCCACTGGTTAACTCCCCCCACCCCCAACAAAATAGATTATCTTATGTAGACTGGACCCTGTCATTGACTTTGGCTATCCAAAGGAAGTCCAAGCCTCTATAACCAAAGCATTCTTGAATTCTACATCTTACTTTTAGTTAATGTTTTTGAGTCCCCAAATTTCCAGGTGCCTGGAAAACATTATCTATCCTCCAGCTCTTTCCACATCAGTATGCAGTACCCACAGGAGCCTCAGCCTGCCTCAGCTACTCAATGACCTGCAGTTATGAACAATAGAAAGATGAATCTGTTTCATTCAATAGAAACATTTACCCAATGAGTCTGAGTCATCAAAGCCTCAGAAAGTTTGACATATTCATTAATTTTGTTCAACTTTATTTGTTAACCATAAAAACCAAGAACTATATAAGCTCTGAAGGCTTTGCCTTTACATGAAGATGTATTTGTTAAAAAGAAGTGCTGAAATGGGCTTTCCTTACACACAGGGATCCTTAAAGTAATTACACCAAGCAAAGTAAAAGAAGAGCTTGAATATATATTATTTTGTAAAAGCTGTATTCATTGAGCACCTGTCATGTGAAAGGCACTCCTTAGGTCAAACAGGAGACATTGAAACAGATGTGGGTTCTGGCCTGAAGAAGCATTTACCTGGGAGGGGACATAAGCATAAATAATTATAATACAGGTGGGATATGGAATGTGTCATGAGACAGTGATGTGAGCACTGATGATTTTTGCCCTTCTAGAACCTATTTCCCCTTTCTTTGGGTAACAGCACCCAAGTTACATTTGGCAACACTGCCCATAATCTACCATAACCTCATGTGTCATGGAAGTGATTGGCCCCACTCTCCAGCTGCAAGGAGGAGCCCATCGTGGGGTTAGCCTATCAGTGTATTCCACTCCTCTGTCCATACTGATAGGAATGGATGTGTGACTCAAATTGGTCCAATGAGATTCAACCCCTGGATCTTTTCAGAAAAATAGAAGCTTTCTTTCTCCTGAAGTTGCTGAGCTGGGGAGATATACTGAAGCTGCTACATATACCCATAAAGAACTTTCCTGAACATGAAGGCAACAAAATACAAAAGGGAGAGAACAGATGATATTGTTTGAGCTCCTGAATCCAGTCATGCCTACAGGATAACAATTATGGGTATGAAGACTTTTGTGCTTTACTCACTTGGACTTTACTTAGCTCACTTACAGTTGAGAATCAAATACAGTGAAATATGATTAAAGTGTGCCAAAGTTCAAAGGCTGCATTGAGGTGGGAGATCAGAAAAAACAGTTTCCCAGGACAGTGGGTCCAGAGCGGGGGCAGGATAGGATAGGATTGTGTCTGTGAGATAAAGGCTAAGGGCACAGAAACCACTGCGCACAACTTACCGTGGATGTGCTGCATCAGCCAGCCTTCTGTGGCTTCCACTCCTCAGAATCATTTTAATCTAGTGATAGCACATCTTCTAGAGAGGATTTCAGCAGTGGAAATTATCTTTTTCTTTTTCTTCCCTTTTTACTAGGCAACTATTCACACAGAAGGTACTAATGAGCGCTTCCTAAGTTATAATATCATGTTCTTCAGCAATAAGCAACACTGAATCTCAGAAGACCAGCCTCCAGTTGTTACAGAGTGTAACTTGGGTCATGATAAAATAAAAAAAAAAAAACATACATCTCCAATTTTATTTAGGAAGGCACAGGATCAGCTCTTTCTTATTTCTATAAAAAGTCTTGCTTTGAGGGCCCCAAAACAGTGGTTCCAGCAACTTCCCCAGACTGCAGTTCTGATAAGCAGCTTTTTGTCCTTAACTCTCTTACTCCGTTATTCCTATTATCCCTACCACCAAAAAACATATTCACAGTCTCTCCAGATTTCTTTGTACTTGGGAACCATCCTGAATAGTGAAATGCTTTGTTCTGTGTGTTCGCATGTACATGTGTTTTCCAGTTGAATTTCCTGCTGTCTCATTCAAGCATAAATTTCCCATCAATTCACATGAAAGAATCAGGCAGAAGTTGGAGCACAGTACATGGAAATTGGGCAACAAGGCTGACAAAAACCCAGTCCTGGATTACTGAGCCATTAAACACACATGTCAGTAGGGTAAAATCAGATCTCACTTACAAAACAATAAAATGCCCATGCAACATCTTTTGGCATGTGGGATCTCAAGAGCTGGTTTGCAGGAAAGGCTTTGCAGACCTAGACAGAGAGAGGAAATGCAAGAGTAGAAGTTAGGAGCCTTAACCAAACTATTTTTATCCTGAGAGAAGCAAATGTTTTCTCACTGAGGAAAGGCCACTCAGTTATGTCCACTTGCAGTTAATATCCGTAGGTTCTTGGAATGCCTACCACCACCACTCTCACCAACCTTCCACAGAACTTGCTCTGATTTTCCTTAGTTAATACTTCAAAATTGTCTGGCTTAATTATTTGCTGGCTGTTCTAAGAGTGCAGGAAACTTGCCTGTCTAATATATCTCTATAGTCCCACCAATTAGATTGTGGCATGAGATTTACGTCCAGGACAAAGTAGGTGTCCAATAATTTTGTGTTAAATATTTGAATAAATGAGTGACTTATACCATGTAAAGACAATTAGACTTGCAGTTATATTTAAACCAACTCAAGGTTATAATTATGACACTCATTCGCAATGAGACTTTGGGGGAAGCAAGTGTAAATATATTGGACAACTTCTTTACTCATAAAATGAAAGGGTTAGATCATATTTGAATATCACAGTGTGCTTCATTTTATAGCACCTCTCTTCATCAACTGAAATCTAATGAAGAATTTGTAAATTTATGGCAGATAAAAAGTGATGCTTTACTTGAATTATGGAGTAGAAGGAAAACAGGCTCCCCATGGCTCTTAAAAATAAACTATAAAACTAGAGGGTGCCCCACAGCACAATTTGCAAACCACTGGAAAAGATATGAAAATCATAAAATAATGGACATTCTGCTTGCTTAATGATGTGATGATGCTCAAAGCAATGCCAGGAATGGCTTTGGAATAGAAATGGGATCCATAGAGCAGAAGTAAGTGAGAAACATAGCCAGGCTTTGGTCTCAGCCACACCTTTTGGTCCCTGACTCAAAACCTCATGTGCTTTCCATCCATCAATCTACCCACCCAGGCTGAGGATCTGTTGGGGGACATGTGATTATATGCAATAAATGTCTCACACCCAGGAGATGGTTAATAATAATTTTTTAGAGAAGATTCAAAATGGAGGTAGAGAGGTAGAAGCTACACTTTTCTCCTCACAGGACCAAACTGGAATTATAACTAAAATATGAAGCAACCAGCCTGAATAAACCAACCAAAGACAAGCTGAAGAGAAGGATTATAACCAAGGATCTACAAAATGGTAGGAAGTACAGAGACATGAAAAGAGCTAGTGCCACTCTCATTGGCAGTGGCTGAGATCCCAGGGGTATATTGCAGCTGTGGGGGGTCCCCCTGAAGAGTGTGGAGTCTCAGACCCACACAAGGCTGCCCATCCCATAGCACCAGAGCCAAAAAGAGGTACCCACATAATGTATGGCTGTGAAAATTAGCAGGAATTCAGTCTGCCAAGAAGAGAAGGGAATTTTCTTTTCTCTTAAGAGACATAGGAACCCTCTTAAAGGGCCAATGCACAAAATCTATTCACCCTAAGCTCTGGCAGGGGGAGGACAGAGAAAACCAGAGTTTCATGAGGAGACTCTGGGGTTTGTGGCTCTGGAGAAAGAGCAGAAGGGAGAGCTGCCATGATCCTGTGCTGCATCCCTCTTCCACACCACATGCACCATCTTTCTTGGGTAGATCACTCCCTTCCATGTGGTGTCAGCCTGTGGGGAAAGCAGTAACCCCATTCTCTGGACTCTCTGTAATTGCACCATGCTTGCACAGGGATATATAGGTTTGGGAAGACTCATGGGGTATCAGTGACTGAGTTGTATGGCCCTGGGCAGGGACTACTACTCCCTACTTCCCTCAAGCCTGACCAGCACTGTCCCTCATGAAAGATCCACCAGCCCCATTCTCATGACTCCTGGTGGCCCTGACCTGCTGATCTTAGGACCTCAGCAGAATCTGGGACAGACAGAGTTGTGTGGATCTAGAATGGGGGTCATTACTCCCTCAAACACCAAATGGTGCAGAGCTTTTCTTCACACAGCCAAATCTTGGTTGTTTGGGCCTGATAAACCCTATTGCCTCACCCTATTTCCTGAGACACCATCCACCACAAAGGTCTTTGGGAACTTGGCAGTGTGACAGGTAGACTTGGTATACCCTGGGAATTTGATGAGTGACTTCAGACCCAGCACTGGCACCAAGATTGAACCCATATCAGTCTGATGAACACCACTCCCTCCTACCTGGTGACTCACTGAAAACCTTTCTCATGCAACTCAGGTACCACCATAAGTTATTTCACTGAGTGAGCCTAACAGGAAGTCAGCAGGTGGAGGCAGGCAGATGTAGGCAGAAGCAGAGTTTGGGTTCCTAGAGAATTATGCTGACCTTCACCTGAGCCCAGTGCTGGTAAATCCTAGTCTTGGTGTGCAACTTGATCCTTCCCATGCAAACCTGGGCCCAGCAGAAGCATCTATAAACTGTGAATTGCTTTGTGGCTCCACAGAGGTTGCCTAGGGCCAGTCACAGATAGCATTTGACATTGGGATGCATCAGAGTCCCTCCTAAGAGGTCTCAGAACAAACACATCCAGTGGCCAGTATCAGACATTAGAGCTGGATCTAATTAATTTCATAAGTGGCATATCTAAAGGGAGATTTTAGCAGGCACCAGACCCTGCTGAGGCAAATCCCACTTCCTTTGGTCAGCACCTGCATAGCAGCTCGTACAGCTGTGGTGGAAGTTGATCCTCACAGTCAGCCAGCTGCAAGGTCAAATATAGGCATGAATGGACCAATGGTAATCAATACTAAATTACAATGGGAAGGCTCATCACATAACCCACATGAAAGACATTCCTAGAGGACCCAGCTCAAGTGATCAAGGAGAATGCCCCACTGAATCCCATGGGACATGTACTACATTAGGAAAACTGGAAGACATAGAAGATCTACCTAATACATAGAGACAAACAAAAAGGCAGCCAAAATGGGGAGACAAAGAAACATGGCCAGAAAGAAAGAATGGAAGAAATCTAAAGGAAAAGAATTAAATTAAATGGAGGCAAGCAATTTATCAGATACAGATTTTTTTTTAAAAATGGTTATAAGACTTCTCAAGGAACTTAGTGAAAATGACAAGGACTCACTGAGAACTGGAACAGCATGAAAAGGGAAATAGCATTAAAAACAACCAGTCAGAAATGAAAAATGCAATTTCTGAAATAAAGAATACACTGGAAGGAGTAAACAAGATGTTGGGTGAAGAAGATCAAATCAGTGATCTGGAATAAAAAAGAGCAGAAAACACTGGGAAGATGGCAGTGAGATAGGTGGTAGTGGAGTCCACTTCCCCCATGCATGAATGAAACACTTAGCCGATCTTCTGAGGAACAGAGTGAACAGCCAATGGTATCCCAGCATATGTGAAGATTGGAGACCAAAAAATGTAGAGGACATTGAAAGATCAGATGGGAAGGAGAGCGCTTCAGGACAATAAAATCCCTGGGACCAGTGCAGGTCTGCCGCAGGATTCTTGGGAGAGAGTCAGGTCAACAATTCCCTCCCCTGACAAGCAAGGTTTGAGCAGCACCAGGAGTGACCTGGGTGCTTGAAGTCTCAGGGGTTTGGGGGAAAATGAGGATGAAGTAGCAAACACACAGGGATGGTGTGCACCCACTGAGACTGTGGACGCCAGCTGGGAAGAGTTGGGCAGTGACAGACCCTAATTCCGTGAGTTCCTGGTCTGGTCAGAGGGTTGGGCTGTGTGAGAGGCCAGGCACTTGTTTGGGGCAGCAGGCTTGATAGGGGGAATTTTTCAAAAAGAAAAAGAAAAAAAGAGGCACTCAGTAGCTGTTTGGGGAATTCTCCTGCAGTAGATGCCCCCACCTCCTGCACCCCTACCCCTGCCCAGCCTGATTGCTGTGCTCCACAGCAGAGGACTCATGCTCACACCTGAAGCACTGGGATGGTGCGCACCCGAACCCGTGGCCCGGTGGCTGCCCGTCCTGCCCCAGCAGCAGAGGCCGAGCGCTCACGCCCATAGCCCCGGGAGGGAGCACACCTGACCCCTCCACCCAGAGGCACCTCGCACCCAGCCCCTGGGCCCCAGGTGCAGCAGCAGAAGAGGCGCTGGCCAGCATTCGCAGCAGCAGCCCAGGCGGAGATCCCGCCCTACAGGGCCAACTGGATCTCTAAGAGGAAGGCGGAAACACCCTACAGAGGAGAGCTGTAGGGCTCAGGGAGTCAAAAATGCAAAGAAAGACTTAACTCAGTATGCGAGCGGGAGGCTGAACTACCCTGGAGGGACTCTGAGAGTCCCTAGCATCTAGGACAGCAAAGAGCAAGAAGATGGTGTGTGAGTTGCCCCTAACTGATGCACCTCAAGGACAGTGTAACTGGTGGACTGAAGGCTTAGGGTGGGCACAGAAGGGCACTCGGAGCCCAGCAGCGAAATGAAGAACTGGGCTGGAGGCTGGGCAACTTTGAAGACTGCAGCTCAGGAAGGAAGAAAAGGGAAACCAATCTCCGCTCAGCCAGCTGCAGCCAGGAAGACCAGCAGAACTGGCTTGGCCAGTTTGAAGCCAGCAGGACATTCCTTTTTTTTTTTTTTTTTTAAATTCCTTCTTTCTTTCCTTCCTTCACTCTTTTTTTACTCCTTCTTCCTTTTTTCCTTTCTTTCCTTTTTTATTACTTCTTCCTTTCTTCTTTTTTTTAATTCCCACAAGTGAGCCAATAAAACCTGCAGCTGTCAAAGGACCCAAAGAGGGGTCATCCCAACAACAGAGACAGTAAGACAAATTTCACTTTGCTACTCCAGAGAACTTGCAAGTTATTGTATATTTGTATTATTATTTTTCATTATTCATACATCTTTTATTTTATTAGTATTTTTGTATTTCTCTTCTTTCTGTTTAGTCTTCTTTGCTTGGCTTGTTAAATTGCATTGTTTGACTGGTTTCCCTAGTTCTCTCTTTCATACTGTATTTTTAATTTTCTGACTCTCACTTCATTTGTGTTCCAATAGCACACTACTCTAGGTCCTATATTTCCTATTCTTCTTATTCAGATCATATAGATTCTGTCATATGATTGTTGCTCCATTATTATTTTAAATAATTGCTCTTCCATACAATTGTAAATACTACACAGCACCACTTCTGGATCTTAGCTCACTTCACTGTTTCCCAAACTTCATTACTATTGTGGTTAATTTTATGCTCTCTCACACTACACCTATTTTCTATCCTTTACTCTCACTTTACCACATAATCTGACCTCCCACTAGCTCACTGCTTTCTAGATCCAATACATAATCCTTCCCCCACCACCTAACAAGAGTCTTATCTTTTTTGCACCATTTCTAAAAAGTGGCTATTTGGGTGAAATACCGTGGTTAACACTATACATATCCAAAGGACCTGTTATCTCTTCCCTATGGGTGGTAGTTTAAATAGAATAGAATACATTCCCACTGCCTTAAACCACTTTGCCTTCCCCCTCCAACTGATCACAAAAAAAGAGTAGGTGGGAGCTGTGAACACCAGTATACCTGCTGGATGAGGAAATCACCAACAAAGGAATCACCAACAGATAACAATGGAAGAAGGTGAAGGAAGGAGTGGAAGCCACACTAACCTCCATCCAGGACCAATCTGGAAATAACAACTAAATGGTGGAGAAATTACCCAAGACAAACAACTGAACAAGAGCAAGAGAGAATCCTCAAAACCTCGTACATACAGAAGAACCAGTTTCAACACAACCCATCCACAACTGCACAACAAAATGCAAGATGTGGTGGATGGGGTGACCCTCAGTTAACCAACTGGAGGGAAAGACCCACCGAGGAAAGACCCAACAGCAATCAAAACCCAAAGACGTACAAAAAACCAACATAAATGACATCCCAAGACCGATGAGCTCATGAGATCAAGGAGATTGCACCACTGAATCTCACAGGTATTCTAACACAGAAGTTCACACCATAAACCAGGGAGTCAGAACAGATAAATTTAAGAAGCTGAGGCTAACAAGAGGAGTCTCACAAACAATGGGAAGACAAAGAAACAATCCCCAAATGAAAGGAAAGGAGGAAGCCTCAGAAAGAATGCTAAATGAAATAGAGGCAACTCAACTATGAGATATTGAGTTCAAAGCAATGGCTATCAGGAAGCTCAATGAGCTCACAGAGAATTACCAAAAACTACAGAAAGACTACAATGAACTCACTGCAAACAATATCAACATGAAAAGGGAAATAGAAACTATCAACAAGGGCCAAGAGAAAATGAAGAATACAATTTCTGAATTGAAGAACACAGTAGAAGGAACCAAAAGCACGATGGATGAAGCAGAGGGTCAGATCAGTGAGCTGGAGGACAAAGTAGAAAAAAAACACCTAGAAAGAGCAAGAAAAGGAAAAGAGACTCAGAAAGAATGAAGAGGGATTAAGAGAAAGGCAGGATAACATGAAACATAATAATATCCATATAATAGGGACACCAGAAGGAGAAGAGCAAGGTATAGAAAACCTATTTAAAAAAGTAATGATAGAAAACTTCCCTAATTTGATGAGAGAAAAAGTCACACAAATCCAGGAAACACAGAGTTCCAATTAAGAGGAACCCAAAGAGGCCCACTTCAAGACACATCATAATTAAAATGACAAAATTCCAAGACAAAGAGAGAATCTTAAAGGCAGCAAGGGAGAAATGGAAAGTAACATACAAGGGAGCCGCAATAAGACTAGCAGCTGACTTCGCAATGGAAACACTCCAAGACAGAAGGGAATGGCAAGAAATATTCCAAGTAATGAAAACCAGAGGTCTGCAACCAAGATTACTCTATACTGCAAGGCTCTCAATTAAAATGGAAGGCCAAATAAGGAGTTTCTCAGACAAAAGAAGCCTCAAAGAATACACCTCCTCCAAACCAATTCTGCAAGAGATGCTAAATGAACTACTTTAAGAAAAGAGAAAAAAAGAGTGAGAGAGAGGGGAACACAGATATGAAAAAAATGGCAATGAATAAGTACCTATCAATAATAATCTTAAATGTAAATGGATTAAATTCCCCAATCAAAAGACAGAATAGCTGAATGGAAAAGAAATCATGACCCACACATATGCTGCCTACAAGAGACCCACCTCACAACTAAATACCTACACAGACTCAAAGTGAAGGGCTGGAAGCAAATATTCTAAGGAAATGGACAGGAAAAATAAAACAGCTGGGGTAGCAAACAAACAAAATAGACTTCAAAAAAAGAGCCATAAAAAGAGACCCAGAAGGTCACTTCATAATACTCAAGGGAAGAATCCATCAAGAAGACATAAACATTGTAAATACATATGCACCCAACATAGGAGCACCCAAATACATAAAGAAAATCTTAGAGGACTCAAGAAGGATATTGACAGCAACACAATTATAGTAGGGGATTTTAACCCCCCTCTGTCAAAAATGGACAGATCTTCTAAACAAAATATCAACAAAGATATTGGGGTATTGAACAATGCCCTACATGAAATGGACTTAACTGATATATATAGAGCCTCATCTGAAAGAAGCAAAATACACACTCTTTTCAAATGCACATGGAACATTTTCAAGGACAGATAACATGATAGGACACAAAACAAGCCTCAACAAATTCAAGAAAATTGAAATCATATCAAGCATTTTCTCTGACCACAAGGGACTGAAACTAGCAACCAATCTCAAGGGAAAAAACCCAAAACACTCAAACTCATTGAGATTGAATAGCATAATATTAAACAATGAATGGGTCAAGAATGAAAAGAAATAAAAAAGGGCCCAGAGACATATGAAAAATGCTAAGCATCACCAGCCATCAGAAAGATGCAAATTAAAACCACAATGAGCTACCACTTCACACCACTCAGAATAGCCATCATTAACAAATCCACAAACTAGTGTTAGAGAGAATGTGGAGAAAAGGGAACCCTAGTGCACTGTTGGTGGAATGCAGACTGGTGCAGCCACTGTGGAGAACAGTATGGAATTTCCTCAGAAAACTAAAACTGGAACTTCCTTTTGACCCAGCAATTCCACTGCTGGGATTATATCCTAAGAGCCCTGAAACATCAGTCCAAAAGAACCTATACACCCCAACGTTCATCATAGCACAGTTTACAATAGCCAAGTGCTGGAAGCAACCTAAGTGCCCACCAGTAAATGAGTGGATCAAAAACTATGGTACATTTACACAATGGAATACTATGCAGCAGAAAGAAAAAAGGAGCTCCTATCCTTTGCGACTACATGGATGAAACTGGAGAGCATTATCCTAAGTGAAAGAAGCCAGGCAGTGAGGGACAAATACCATATGATCTCACCTTTAACTGGAACATAATCAACAAAAGAAAAAAGCAAACAAAATATAACCAAGGATATTGAAATTAACAATCTAACAATAGCCAGAGTTGGGGGAGGGGACAATTAGGGGAAGGGTTTTCAGGAACTAGTATAAAAGACACATGGACAAAAGAAAGGAGGAAGGTGGAAGTAAGAGAGGTAGGTGGATTTGACTGGAGGTGGGGGCAAGTGGTGGGAGGAAAATGCAGACAACTGTAATTGAACAACAATAAAATAATTTTTTTAAAAAGAGCAGAAAACATCTAATCAGAGAAGCAAAAGGAAATAATTTAAATGACGTGGTTTAAATTTGGGATGACATGAAGCATAACAACATCTGCATCATAGGAATACTAGAAGAAAAAGAAAGAGAGCAAGGGATTGAGAACCTATTTGAAGAAATAATAACTGAAAACTTCCCAATCCTTGTAGAGGAAAAAGACACATAAGTTCAGGAAGTGCAGAGAGTCTCAAACAAGATGAGTCCAAAGAAGCCTACACCAAGATACAACACAACTAAATTGGCAAAGGTTAAAAACAGCAAAAGAAAGGTAGATAGTTACCTACATGGGAGTTCCAATCAGCTGATTTCTAAACAAGAATTTTCCATGCCAGTTTATTGGTATGAAATATTCAAAGTGATGAGAAGCAAGGAAGGGCCTACCACCAAGACTACTTTACACAGCAAGGCTCTAATTAAAATTAAAAGCAAAATACGGAGCTTCCCAGACAAGGGAAAGCTACAGTTCATCACCATCAAACAATAGTACAAGAAATCTTAAAGGGTCTTCAAAAGAAGAAGGAGGAAGAGGAGCAGGTGCAGGAGGGAGAGAAAGGAAAGGAGAAGGGGAAGAGGAAGAAGAGGAAGAGAAGGGGAAGAAGAAGAAGAAGAAGAAGAAGAAGAAGAAGAAGAAGAAGAAGAAGAAGAAGAAGAAGAAGA
>PVKU01009295.1:0-63323 GCA_004027475.1 Anoura caudifer
AACAATCAAACAGAAAAGAATGAAGAAACAAGAATTCAAAAAAAAAAAAAAAAATGAGGAGAGGCTTAGGAACATCCAGGACAGCTTTAAACATCCCAACATCCGAATTATAGGGGTACCAGGAGGGGAAGAGGAAGAGCAACAAGTGGAAAACTTATTTGAACAAATAATAAAGGAGAACTTCCCCAATCTGGCAGAGGAAACAGACTTCCAGGAAGTCCAGGAAGCTCAGAGAGTCCCAAAGAAGGTGAGCCCAAGGAGGAACACACCAAGGCACATCATAATTACATTAGCCAAGATTAAAATGAAGGAGAGAATTCTAGAAGCAGCAAGGGATAAAGGCAGAGTCACCTACAAAGTAGTTCCATCAGACTGTCAGCTGATTTCTCAAAAGAGACCTTTCAGGCAAGAAGGGGCTGGAAAGAAGTATTCCAAGTCATGAAAGTCAAGGACCTACATCCGAGATTGCTCTATCCAGCAAAGCTGTCATTTAGAATGGAAAAGAAGATAAAGTGCTTCTGAGATAAGGTCAAGTTAAAGGACTTCATCTTCACCAAGCCCTTATTATATGAAATGTTAAAGGGACTTATCTAAGAAAAAGAAGATATAAAATAGGACAGTAAAAAGACAGCAAACTCACAGATATTAACAACCACACCTAAAACAAAAGCAAACTAAGCAAACAGCTAGAACAGGAGCAGGAACACAGAAATGTAGATCATATGGAGGGTTAGCAACAGGGGAGTGGGAGGAGGAGAGAGGGGGAAAAGGTACAGAGAATAAGTAGCATAGACAGTAGGTAGAAAATAGACAGGGGGAGGGCAAGAATAGTGTGGGAAAAGTAGAAGCTAAACAACTTATGACACATGGACATGAACTAAAGGGGAAATGCGGGTGGGAGGGGGTTTGAAGGGTAGAGGGGAATGATGGGGGAGACATGGGACAACTGTAATAGCATAATCAATAAAATATAATTTAAAAACATTCTTAATATACAAAACAACATTTTTTTTGAAGTTTTCTATGGTGTGTCTCTGGGCTAAAAACACAGGGCACTTTGCCAACATTATTTCCACTTATAACTGCTTATATATATATTTTTTTTGTTTAAAAATGTCCAAGTTTACTTCTGAATCATAAATACATAATGTATTTATATAAAACAATTCATCCACAGTGTTTAGAAAACTATATTTGTTGTGTGCATATTGTTAATGTTCTTAAGTCAGTAGGACTGAAGCCAAAAGTCATGAAGATTAGTAGTCATTTTTTCTGCATAATAAATAATACACACATTTTATTTCTTATAAAAATTAAAATAAAAAAATGATTGTCTTATTGATTTTTGAGAGATCTTAAATGTAGTTTGGAGATAAAGTTTTTGTCTGATATAAATAACTCAATTATGTTTGAGTGTGTGGCTTGTCTTTTTTATGTAGTAGTGTCTTTTGATGAGTAGAAGAATTTAATGTTGGTAAAGTTTACTTTATCAGTTTTTTTAATACTTAATGCTTTCATGACCTAATACAATTTGAGATTGTATAAATATTATTCTATTTTTTCCTTCCAGAACATCTTTAGTTTTATATTTTAGTGTATGATCTATTTTGAATAAATTTTGTGAGTGATGTAAAGTAAAAGCCAGGGTTAGTTTCTTCCAGTTATTTTTTTTTGGAGGTCTATTTCTTAACTCTTTTTTTCTATTCCTTTGATTTGTTTTCTGTCTTTAAGCTAATATATGCTCTTCATAATTGTAGCTTCATACCAGGTCTTGAAGTCAGATACTATAAATCCTCCAATTTTGTTCTCTTTCTAGGTTACTTTGTCTAGTCTAGGTCCTACCTAGACTAGCATTTCCATACCAATTTGAGAATGAAGTTGTCAGTTTCTAAAGTCTCAGTCTGCTGGGACTTTAACTGGGTTTTCAGTGAATCTCTAGATCAATTTGGGTGAGAATTGGCATCTGTACAATAGTCATCCAATTCATGAACACAACATATCTTTCCATTCAGATCTTTTAAAATTTCTTTTAGAAATGTTACATAATTTCTGTATAGAAGATGTGCACATTTTTTGTTAAACTTATTCCTATTCATTTGATTTTTAAAATGCTATTAGAAATGACATTTTCCCCCTAAATTTTATTTCCCACTTCTTTGTTGCTAATGTTTAGAAACAATATTGATTAGTTTATATTGAATTTTTATCCTAAAACCTTGTTAAATCAATTATTCAAGTAGTTTATAGATTTTTTTAATTTTTCTACAATTAAGTCATCTGAAGATAAAAGTCCTACATCTTATTTTCAAATTCTTATTTTTTTTCTTGCTTTATTGAACTACTAACCCTCCAGTACAAAGGATATAGCAACTAAGAGACTGGATATCTTTGTCTTTTCCCCAGTTTTAGGGGGCAACAGTTTAAATTTCAACATATATGTGATGTTAGCTGTGGATTTTTAAATAGATATTCCATTTCAAGTTCAGGAAATTCTATTCTCTTTGCTGAGAATGTTTTATTATGAACAGCTGTTAAAGTTTGTCAAATGCTCTCTCTGTAACTATTGAGAATACTACATGGTTTTGCTTCTTTATTTTGTTATTGTGTTGAATTAGATTGATCGATTTTTGAATGCTGAGCCACCCTTGCATCCCTATGATATATCCTATTTGGTCACAACATATTATCTTTTTTCATATATTTTTTGGATTCAATTTGCTAATATTTTGTTAAGAATTTTGTGTTTCTAGTATGAAAGACACATGGACAAAAGCTGGGGGGGTGGAAATGGGAGGGAGCTGAGGAGGGCTGGGGTGGTGGGATGGGATGGGAGTAGAAAACAGAAAACTGTATAAGAACAACAATTAAAATAAAATTAAAAAAAGAATTTTGTGTTTTTACATATGAGGGGTATTGGTTTGTAATTTTCTTTTCTTGTAGTATTATTGTCAGGCTTTCATATTAGGGTTATACTAGTCTCATTAAGTTGGGAATATTTCCTCCTTGGTTCTCTGTTAGAGTTGGTGTCATATTGGCATTATTTTTTAATGAAATGTGTGGTAAAATTCACCAATAAAGACATTTGGGTCTATTGTCTTCTTTGATTTCTTTTGGTGGGTTTTTTTTGTTTTTAAAGTAGTAGGATTTTAAATGAAGTTTCCTTTTAAAAATAGTGACAAAGCTATTTAAATTTTTATATTTCTTCTTGTGAAAGTTTTGAAAAGTTATGATTCGCAAGGAAGTTTTCCATCATGTAAGGTATTCAATTTGATGACACAGTTTCTTCATAGTATTCTAATATTAACTGTTTAACATCTATAAGATATTCCAGATTTCTGATAATGAAATTTGTGCTTTCTTTTCTTTCGTTTTCTTTTTTTGCAATGGTTTTCATTCTCATTTATGTATTTTCTAACTTTTTAAATTGTTGTTCAAGTACAGTTGTCTCCAATTTCCCCTCACCATTCCCCCCCACCCCAGGCATACCCACTTCCCACCCTTGATCCTACTCCCCTTTGGTTTTGTCCATGTGTCCTTAATAGATGTTCCTGAAATCCTTCCCTCTTTTTCCCCATTATCCGCTCCCACCTCCCCTCTGGTTACTGCCAGTTTGTTCTTAATTTCAATGTCTCTGGTTATATTTTGCTGGCTTGTTTGTTTTGTTGATTAGGTTCCACTTATAGGTGAGGTCATATGATATTTGTCTTTCATCACCTGGCTTATTTTACTTAGCATATAGCTCCCCAGTTCCATCCATGCTGATGCAAAGGGTAGGAGCTCCTTCTCTCTTTCTGCTGAATAATATTCCATCATATAAGTGGACCATAGTTTTCTGATCCATTCATTCACTGATGGGTACTTGGGTTGCTTCCAGCACTTGGCTAATGTAAATTGTGCTGCTGTGAACATTGGGGTGCATAGGTTCTTTTTGATTGGTGTTTCAGGGTTCTTGGTGTATAATACAAGCAGTGGAATTGCTAGGTCAAAAGGCAGTCCCATTTTTAGTTTTCCAAGGAAATTCCATACTGTTTTCCACAGTGGCTGCACCAGTCTGCATTCTCACCAACAAGGCACTAGGGTTCCCTTTTCTCCACATCTTTCCAACATGTGTTGTTTATTGACTTGTTTATGATGGCCATTTAAAAAAAAATTATTGTATTGTTGTTCAGTTACAGTTGTTACATTTACCTCCCACCATTCTCCCTCACCCCAGCCAAACCCACCTCCCACCCTTGCTTCCACTCCCTCCCTTGGTTTTGTCCATGTGTCCTTTATAGTTGTTTCTGAAAACCCTTTCCCCATTATCCACTCCCAACTCCCCTCTGGTTACTGTCAGATTGTTCTTAATTTCAATGTCTCTGGTTATATTTTGCTTGCTTTTATTTGTTGTTGATTAGGTTCCAGTTAAAGGTGAGATTGTATGGTATTTGTCCTTCACTGCCTGGCTTATTTCACTTAGCATAATGCTTTCCAGTTCTATCCATGCTGTTGCAAAGGGTAGGAGCTCCTTCTTTCTCTCTGCCCCATAGTATTCCATTGTATAAATGTATCGCAGTTTTTTGATCCACTCATTTGCTGATGGGCACTTAGGTTGCCTCTAGCTCCTGGCTATTGTAAATTGTGCTGCTATGAACATTGAGGTGCATAGGTTCTTTTGGATTGGTGTTTCAGGGTTCTTAGGGTATAATCCCAGAAGTGGAATTGCTGGGTCAAAATGCAGTTCCATTTTTAGTTTTCTGAAGAAAATAGCATTCCATACTGTTTTCCACGGTGGCTCTGCCAGTCTGCATTCCCACTAACAGTGCACTAGGGTTCCCTTTTCTCAACAGGATCTCCAACACCTGTTGTTTATTGATCTGTTTATGATGGCCATTCTCACTGGTGTGAAGTGGTATCTCATTGTGGTTTTAATTTGCATCTCTCTGATGGCTAGTGATGTTGAGCATCTTTTCATATGTTTCTGGACCCTCTGTATGTCCTCCTTAGAGAAGTGTCTATTCACGTCTTTTGCCCATTTTTTAATTGAGTTTTTTGTCTTCCCGTAGTGGAGTCATGTGAGTTCCTAATATATTTTGGAGATCAAACCCTTGCCTGAGGAATGAATCATAAGCAAATATGTTTTCCCATATAGTTGGTTCTCTTTGCATTTTAATTCTGTTTTCCTTAGCCATCAAGAAACTTTTTAATTTGATGAGATCCCATTTTTTTATTCTTTCCTTTATGTCCCTTGCTTTAGGGGACATATCAGTGAAGATGTTGCTGCATGGAATGTCTGAGATTTTCCTGCTGATGTTTTCCTCTAGGACTTTTATGGTGTCACAATTTATATTTAAGTCTTCTATCCACCTTGAATTTATTTTTGTGTATGTTGTAAGTTGGTGATTGAGTTTGTTTTTCTTTTTTTTTTTTCATGTAGCTGTCCATATCTCCCAACACAACTTGTTGAAGGGGCTACCTTTACTCCATTTTATGCTTCTGCTAGCTTTGTCAAATATTAATTGACCATAGAGACTTGGGTTTGTTTCTGGGATCTCTTTTCTGTTCCACTGGTGTATGTGTCTGTTTTTATGCCAATATCTGACTGTTTTGGTTATAGCGGTCTTATTGTATAGTTTGATATCAGGTATTGTGATCCCTCCTACTTTGTTCTTCTTTCTCAAAAGTGCTGCAGCTATTCGGGGTCATTTATGGTTCCTTATACATTTTTGAAACGTTTGTTCTATAGTTGTGAAATATGTCATTGGAACTTTAATAGGGATTGCATTGAAGCTCTAAATTTCTTTGGGTAGTATGGACATTTTTATGATATTAATTCTTCCAATCCATTAACAACGTATATGCTTCTACTTGTTTCTGTCTTCCTTAATTTCTTTCTTCAGTGTTGTGCAGTTTTCTGAGTACAGGTCTTTTACTTCCTTGGTTAGGTTTATTTCTAGGTATTTTATTTTTCTTGTTGCTGCAGCAAATGGGATTTTTTTCCTGATTTCTGTTTATGATATTTCATTGTTGGTGTACAAAAATGCTTTTTATTTCTGAATATTAACGTTGTATCCTGCTCTTTTGCCAAATTCACTTATTAAGTTGAGTAGTTTTTTGGTAGAGTCTATAGGATTTTCTAGGTACACTGTCATATCATCTGCAAATATGGAGAGTTTTACTATCTCTTTTCCAATTGGAATGCTTTTTATTTCTTTTTCATGCTTGATTGCTGTGGCTAGAACTTCCAATACTATGTGAATAAAAATACTGAAAGCAGACAGCCTTGTCTTGTTCCTGTTCTTAGGGGAAAAGTTTTAGTTTTTATAAGTATGACGTTAGCTGTAGGTTTCTTGAATATGGTCTTATTATGTTGATGTATGTTCTCTGTATTTCCACTTTGCGGAGTGTTTTTATCATAAATCGGTGCTGTACTTTATCAAATGCTTATTCAGCATCTATTGACATGATCATGCGATTTTTGTTTTTCATTCTGTTCATGTGGTGTATTATGCTTATCGACAGGTGAATATTGTGGCATCCTTGCATCCTGGGGAAGAATCTCACTTGATCATGGTATGTGATCTTTTTAAGATATTGCTGGATGTGGTTTGCCAATATTCTGTTGAGGATTTTAGCATCTACGTTCCTCAGTGATATTAGCCTATAGTTTTCTTTCTCTGTTGTGTCTTTTTCTGGTTTTGGAATTAGGATAATACTTGCCCATTAAAAGAGTCTTGGAGTCTTCCCTCTTCTTGAACGTTTTTGGAATAGTTTAAGAAGGATAGGAATTAGCCGTTCCCTAAATATTTGGTAAAATTCACATGTGAAGCTATTAGTAACAGGCTTTTGTGCCATGAGATTTTGATTACTGCTTCAATTTGACTAGCTGTTATCATTCTATTCAGGATTTCTGCTTCTTCTTTATTCAGTTTTGGAAAGTGTATGTTTCTAGAAAGTTGTCTATTTCACCCAAATTGTCAAATTTCTTGGCATATAGTTATTCATGGTAATTTCTTACAATCCTTTGTAATTCTGTGATATCGGTTGTGATTTTTCCTCTTTTGTTTCTGACTTTATTTATTTGGGTCCTCTCTCTCTCTCTCTCTCTCTCTCTCTCTCTCTCTCTCTTTTCCTTGATGAGTCTGGTTAAAAGCTTGTCAATTTTGTTTATTTTTTCAAAGCACCAGCTACTGGATTTATTGACCCTTTGGGTTTTTCTTTTAGTCCCCGTGTCATTTAATTCTGCTCTGATCTTCATTTTTTTCTTGCTTCTACTTGCTCTCAGCCTTGATTTTTGTTGTTCCTCTAGTTCTTATACAGGTAGGGTTAGCTTGTTTGTTTGAGTTTATAATATTTTTAGGTAGTTTTGTATCATATGAACTACCCTCTCAAGACTGCCTTTGCAGTGTTCCATAGGTTTTGGGCTGTTGTATGTTCATTTTCACTTGTTTCCAGAAACTTTTTGATTTTTCCTTTATTTCAATGTTACAGCATTAATTATTTAATAGTATGTTATTTAGTCTCCATAAATTGGAATGTTTTTGAGTTTTTTCTTTGAGGTTGATTTCTAGTTTGAAGCCATTGTGATTCAAGAAGATGCTTGAAATGGTTTCAATCTTCCTGAGTTTGTTGAGGCTTGATTTTGTTTACCATATGATCAATCCTCCCACATCCCCCCCTTTAGTTCATGTCCATGTGTCATAAGTTCTTTAGCTTCTACATTTCCCACACTATTCTTGCCCTCCCCCTGTCTATTTTCTACCCACTGTCTATGCTACTTATTCTCTGTACCTTCCCCCCTCTCCTCCTTCCACTCCCCTGTTGCTAGCCCTCCATGTGATCTCCATTTCTGTGTTTCTGTTCCTGTTCTAGCTGTTTGTTTAGTTTGCTTTTGTTTTAGGTGTGGTTGTTGATAACTGTGAATTTGCTGTCTTTTTACTGTCCTATTTTTTATTTTCTTTTTCTTAGATAAGTCCCTTTAACATTTCATATAATAAGGGCTTGGTGATGATGAACTCCTTTGACTTGACCTTATCTGAGAAGCACTTTATGTTTCCTTCCATTCCAAATGACAGCTTTGCTGGATAGAGCAATCTTGGATGTAGGTCCTTGACTTTCATAACTTGGAATATTTATTTCCATCCCCTTCTTGCCTGGAAGGTCTCTTTTGAGAAATCAGCTGACAGTCTGATGGGAACTCCTTTGTAGGTGACTGTCCCATTATCCCTTGCTGCTTCTAGAATTCTCTCCTTCATTTTAATCTTGGTTAACATAATTATGATGTGCCTTGGTATGTTCCTCCTTGGTTCCAACTTCTTTGGGACTCTCTGAGCTTCCTGGACTTCCTGGAAGTCTACTTCCTTTGCCAGATTGGGGGAGTTCTCCTTTACTATTTGTTCAAATACATTTTCCAACAGTTGTCCCAGTTTTTCCCTCTTTACCCTCCTCTGCTCAGCCCCCTCAGTCCCTCGGTCAATCACCATGCCATCATCCATATCCATGTTCATAAATGTTCTTTGACTAGCCTCTTCCCCTTATTTCCACCATTATCTCCTCCCATCCCTCCTAGTCACTGTAAGTCTGTTCCATGTTTTGATGCTTCTGGTTCTATGTTGCTTGCTAGTTCATTTTTGTTCATTAGGTTCCTCTTATAGGTGAGGTCATATGGTGTTTGTCTTTAATAGACTGGCTTATTTCACTTAGTACATAATATTGTCCAGTTCTACTGCTGGAAATATACCCTAACAATACTGAAACATCAGTTCAAAAGAACCTGGCACTCTAATGTTCATATCAGTGCTATTTACTATAGCTAGATGATGGAAACAGCTAAGTGCCCATCAGTAGATGAGTGGATAGAAAAACTCTGGTACATTTATACTGTGGAATACTACATAGCAGAAAGAAAGAAGGAATTCCTACCTTTTGCTTCATGTTTAAAAAAGCTATGTTATTAGATGGATTTACTTTATAATTGTTATGTTCTGGAGAAGTAAATCTTTGAATATTGTGAAATGTTCTTGTGCATCTCTGGTTATGTCTTGCAGTCTTCTCTGTTGTTTTTGTAATCATGTCACCTTTTTTGCTATTAGTGTTTGAAAAGTATATATTCTTCCAACCTTTTGCTTTTAACTTATATTGATCATTAAATTTAAACTTTGCCTTTTGTAAATGGCAAATAATATTTTTAAAGATTTATTTGACAATCGTTGCCTTTTGAGTGTTTAGTCAATTTATGTTAATGAATTACTGAAATTGTTAGGCTTAAATTTATTATTTGTTGTTGGTTTTATATTTTTCATCCTTTTTATTCTTTTATTCGTCATTTCTTGTCTTCATCTGGAGTAATCAAGCAGTGAAATCATTTTTACAATATTTCTGCTTTATTATTTTTTATTTTTTTGCTGGCTTACACTCCCACCAGCATTCTTGGATATCTGATTTATGTCTGTCATCAATTTTTAGAGGAAATTTTGACCATTTCCCTTCAATATTTTTTATTCCCTGTTTCTCTCTCTTATTTCTTTCTGGGACTATTATGTTAGACCATTTGATATTGTTGCACATGTGTCAGATACTGCTTTTTAAAAAAGTATTTTTGTGTGTTTTAGTTGGGGTAATTTCTGTTAATGTGCCTTGAATACATGGATCCTTTTTCTTTTTGCTTAGTGAAATATATTTTTCACTTAGGTATTGTATTTTTCAGTTCTAGAATTCCTATTTGGTTCTTTTTTAATGGTTTGAATTTCTTTCCTGAAATTCTTTGTTTCTTCATCTTTCTATATATTTTTCCTGTTATTTTTTGGTGTACTTAGAGTAGTTTTTAAAAAACAATGTCTTCGTTTTCTAATTTTACACTTTAGGTGGTATGTGGCTTTACATTATTGGCTTGTTTTGTCTTGACTATGGGTACATTTTTGCATGGTGGATGGATATCGTGAATGATGTTTTGCAGACTCTGGATTATATTATCTTTCTTTAGAGATTGTCAAGTTTTATGCATGTATGTATATATGTATGCATTTGCATGCATGTAAGCACATGTATGATGTGTGCATATATGTATGCATAAGTGCACATGTGTATATGCATGCAAGTATATATGTATATAGCAGTTGAATCACTGTTGGATCATCTTGATCTTGTAACATTTCACTCTTTTCTCTGCAAAACTCGTAATGTTAAAGGGTCCCAGTGCTCTGTTCTTGGTCCTCTTCCCTTCTCTATTTATATTTTATTCTTTGGTGAGAACTTAAATACTATGCACATGCTGACAGCTTCCAAATTTAAAACGCAGCCATGACTTGTTTCTATAAGTATATTTTAGTGTATTCAATAGCTGTATATTTCTTGTTGGATTTTAAGGGACATCTCAAATTCGACATGCTTAAAACTGAACTCAAATCTCTGACTATTCCCAACACTGTAAATGATGCATTCATCCCACAGCATTTCCATTCAGCAATGGCAACTTCTTTTTTCCATTGCTCAGGTTGGGTTTTAGAATCATACATGACTCCATTGTTTTTTTCTTTTTTTCTTTTTTAATACTCCACATCAAGTCTGTCAGGAGATACTATTGATCCTATCTTCAAAACTAATCTAGCATCCACTTCTACCACCATATTGAATCTACCATCAGCTTTCACTTCATTTATTGCATGGCCTCCAAATTGTCTATCTGATTCCACCTTTGTTTCTCTGTAGTCCAGTCTCCTTATAGCAGTTAGAGTTATCTTTTAAAATGTAAACCAAACCATATGACTCTTTGCTCAAACTATGCAATGACTCTTCATTTTATTTAGAGTATAAAGCAAAACTCCATAGTCTGGCCCTGTATTATGTCTCTTGACTTCATCTTCCACTACTCTCCTCCTTCTTCTTCTCTCCAGCCAAAGTGTCCCTTTTTGTTTTCCAACAAGCAGGTGTATAGTTACTGTTCCCTCTGCCTACAGCCCTTTTCCTAGGCATCCACATGGCAGGGACGGAGATGAGAGAGATTGGGGAGGACCTTATTTGCCACAGTAAGAGTTTCAAATGAGGACACTAAGGAGCCAGAGAAAACACTGTCTTGTTTCTTGAGTGGCAAGACCAGTATAGTAGATGGCAATGTCTGGAAATACTGCTGTAGAATGGTGGGGAGCACCATCAAGGAGGCCAGCCAGGGCAAAATCTCTGTGGGTGCTCTTTGGGTATTCTCAGCTCCCCAGTTGTCTATAATGATTTGGCTTAGACTATGCTCTGCCCAATGAGAAATACTCCAAAGAGAAATCCCCAGGGCAGCTACAGTCACTCTTTGGAGCCTTGCTTCCTCTTCCATATATATATATATATATATATATATATATATATATATATATATATATATATATATAAATGCTTCATTTTGTTTTGCTGAGTAGGACCAGGATACATACAACTCTTGTGCATCCTTCCTCTGTTGTCATGTCTTGATAATTACAGTGCTGGTTTTTGCCCAATTGTGCTATTGGCCTTACAGCTGATCTGGATGCATTAAAATTGTTCCTTTTAGATTATATGAAATAGACGAGAGGCATTTCTGTGGTGGATAGGAAGGGGGTTGGTAAATAATGACCCTCAAAAGGCAGAATGGCATATTGAAAAGAGATCAAACTTTGGAATTGGATAGACTTAAGTTTGAAACATGCATACACATTTTAGTAGTTGTATCATTATAAGAAAGTCATGTCAACTTTTGAGCCTCAGTTTCCTTGTTTATAAAGTTGGAATAATAAATTTTCTTTTGCAGGGCTATTGTGAGGAATAAATAATTCATGGTGACTGCCTGACACATAGTTCAAGCTCGTCTGGGTTATAAAGCCCTACGTGCTATAAAAATATAATATGAACAAAGCCACTTTAAAATAAAGCTGGAACTGCCAGGCCAAAAGAACTCCTTGCATGTCTTATGCCTCAAACCTTGGAATGTTAAAACAGGGCAAAATAATCCTTGGACATGGGCTAAAGTATCACTGTGTCACAAACAACCATTTGCAAAGCAGATATTATGATCAATGGACTGATGACCATTGGACTGAAAATTACAAAAACATCCTTTAGAATTAGTGTCACTATGTTAGTGTGTCTGCACCAATTGGAATACTTTCCTTCTATTTGTATAATTGTTCCCCTTCCCTTTCTCATAAATACCTCTTGCCTTTGTTTCCTAATCAGCATAGTATTTGAGCTTCTGCCAAAACCCATGCTTCCCAAAAAGCTAGACTTTTTTTGATCTGAAATAAATGCTTGTTGCCTCTCACTTGGCTTTTTTTTATATCAATGCTCTGTGAAGGGTGAAGGAGGTTCAGAGGCAGCAGAGTGACTCAAGGAACTCCTCCCTCACAACACTTCCTTTAGACTCAGATATGTTTTGGCCTCCTGAGGACGCTCCCGTGGTTGACTGGATGATGGTGTACTGGAGCAGTCACTGGGTCTTTGCTGTGTGGAGGGCATGCCTGATTGACCTCATCCCTTTGATTTGGATGTATTCTCCCCTTCCACAATCTGCTCTCGATTGTTGATTAATTTACCTTAAATCCCTGAAGTGCTGCAGATGCATGAAGAGTGAGAAATAGTTGGCTTGTGGCTGGTGAGTGATAGACCACCAATCACTCTGAGGGGAAATTGCTCTTTTAAGAAGAAGTAGTGAATTGTTTCTGGCCTGTGTGTAAGTCAGGCAGGTGCTTGGAACAGTGACAGAGCTCACAGCCTAGGGCTGGATCTCTGATCCATCATTTGTTGCTGCTGAAAGTGTCACACTTTGCAAATTTGCTACAGATAGGCCATTTGACAGTGCAGAAAAGCAGTCAGAGTGCTTTTATCTCAGCTTCCTAACAAAGATGCTCCAGGGCCTTCTGTCTGCCCATTGAATCTCAACTGGACCCACTTCTCCTTTGGGATGACCAATAGCTGTCCAGTTCATTTTCTGGGTTTTGTTTTGTTTGTTTTGTTTTTCCTACATTCTTGGATTCATTAGAACAGTGGTGCCCTGTTGGAGGATTTTGGTCTCCAGGAAACATTTGGCAATGTCTGCAGTCAGTTTTGGTTGTCACAACTGGAAGATACTACTAGCATCTAATGAACAACATTGTCCAGTGCACAGGGCAACCTCTGCAACAAAGACTTATCTGGCTCAGATTGTCAGCAGTGGTGAGAACGAGAAACCCTGCATTAATTCATTGAAAGTTCAGCAAGCATGAACTTTCAGCTTGAGTATCAGCACTGAGGACTCCTTTGTTCAGTTTTAATGACCCTTCATCCTCAATGCCCCTGTAGCTACTGACACCCAGTAGTTCTCATTCCAATATTGTCTCCTTGGTCAAATGGGAGGACACTTGTTTTTCAGATCCCTTCCCCAGCTGCTCTCTATCCTAATCAGTGCTGATTGTCCATCAAGCCCAAATGTGGAGGCAGATGCCTAGGAATCCAGCAGCTATTGATCCAGGTACAGATGGTGTCAGGCATTATGTAGGCATGGAGGCTGACCATGGAGTAGCCCAGTGGAGGGCAGGGATGAGAGAGAAGTGTGGTGTAGACGCTGAAATCAGCAGTCTATATTTAGTCCTGGCCCACCCCTTGATGGCTCTGTGGTCCTGACAATGTTACTTCTCTCTCAGGATTTGTTTTTTTCACCTGTGAAATGGGAATATTAAAAGCACCCAAGACCTAGACTTGTTTTGAGGCTTGTTACTCACTGATCCATGTGGACATGTCCCATGTCATAAAGAAGGTTCCCTCCTTTAAGAATAAGCTGAGGATGTGAGGCTCTGGCCTCATTCCTCTGGGGCTGCCTGAGCTCCCCACTATAATATTGCCATTCCCTTCTTCCTCCATTACTTTCAGAAAGTTTCCACAGAAAACTCATGACATCCCTGGGTCCCAAGTTCCCCTCACATATTTCCCTTTGGCTCTGGGCACTTCACCTGCCCATGTTAGAGGGCCATATTAGAGTCTGAAACAAAAAGGAAAATAAGGAATATGGATCCCATCTTAGTTTAAAATATTGATATGTGTTTATCATGAACTTCTTACATTCATTTAGATTTTTTTAAAAATATTGCATTAAAATATTATTGATCTTTTTAAATTTATTTTAATTGTTGTTCTTGTACAGTTTTATATCTTTTGCTGCCATTCCAGTGCACCGCCCCAGCCCTCCCCACGCCCCTCCCATTTCCACCCCCGCTAGTTTTTGTCCATGTGACCTTTATACTTGTTGCTCCAAACCCTTCCCCTTTCCCCCTGAAATTCCCTCCCCTCTCCCCTCTGGTGACTATCAACCCCTTCTCAATTTCAGTGTCTTTGGTTATATTATGCTTTTTTGTTTGGCAGTGAAAGACAAATGCCATATGATCTCACCCTTAACAGGAACCTAGTCAAAAATATTTTTGATCTTAATTTTTTAGGGGTTTTTTTTTGTGCCCTTACATTTGGAACCTGAAAAGTAAAGGCCTCACTTACCTCACCATAGTCTCAGCTCTAATTCTGACTAATGATTCTTGTGGGCAGATATTCACTCATGTCTCATTGCTACCTTCACATTCCTTTCAGCTTCCTCCCTATACTCATTGCTGTCTTCATCCTCATCTTCTCTATCTCTGTTATCCTCCCCATGCCCACCACATCTCCAATCTTAATGGAATCCAAGCCCAAATGCGCAGAGCTCTGTGTGTGAGACAAAACCTGGAAGAGTGTGTGGCTGGTGTGGCCTGGACAGAGCTGCCCCAGGACACCTGCTTGTTGGAGGACAGTGACCAACCTGGACAGTCCAGTGTCATCTCATGGTAACTGTGGGGCTCATGTCTTCAGAACCTGGAGTCCTTAGGCTGTTTGGTTGTCTGGAAACCAAAGTGACCATTGGAGTGTGCCTGGCTCTGTGCCCCTGACCTCCCTGTCACCAGGGAGGATCCATAGCCCAGGGTCTTGAGGAAGCAGGGCTGTATCTGCTGGAATCATGAAAGGTTCCCTCCCATTTTAGGGCAACAGCAAATCTCACTCTTCATCCCATGAACATAAAACACCATCTGAATGCCACAAGGTCTTATTTATGTGTTTCCACAGCACTGACCTAGCCTGTATGCTCTCAGCAGGGGGATGGACTTATTCTGGCATCAAATTCTAGGGGAAACGGCCATCGGGCATGCCATCTATCTCCAGGATAGTAAAAGGGGGACTGAAGGCCCACTATTCCTGGGGCTCTTTGTAGCTTCCTCAGATATCATGTGTGTGAGATGGAGGGTCTTGTTGCATTAGGTGGGTTTCAGGGTCTTATAGATAAAAATTTATGTATGTAATATGATCAAGTGATTTCTTGCTGATTGAAGAAGTTTAAGACATCTTGTCAAGCACAATACAAGTAAGCAGGCCAGTAATAGTGGAGGAGAGCCTACCATGGGAGGTGTGGCCAATCCTTTGTTCTGCTCTGTGCTGGATGGAGATCTGCTGGTGCCCAGACTACTACCATAGAGCTCAGCTTAGTGTACCAACCCTGTGAAGATATCCCCTTGGTGGTCAGGAGGAGAACCAGCTTCAGCTGCACCAGAGTGCCTACCTAGAATGTTATTTACCAACTGGTCCAGAATATCGTGCCAGGATCCCCAGGTAGAGATGTGATCTCACACTTTACTCCCTGTGCTTCTACCCTGAGCAAAACAGACTCAGATTACCTCTGACCCACTCTCCAGCCCATTCTTTTCTCTTAGTTCCAACTTGTCCATCTGAGGATTTTGTGCCTCTCATTTCACCTTCAGCACTATGCTCCTGGCCTGGCTTCATCCTCTCACCTCATCCTCTTTCTAAAATGAAAGCCTGACCTTGCCACTGCTTGACCTCAAATGCTGGGCTTGATCACATGTTTAAGTCCCTGCTTGGTGGCCCAGTTTCTTGCCCACCTCTATAGCTTCATCTCTGATGCTCTTGTTAAATGCCAGATGTTCTGGCAGCACGGAGCTAAGTGCGCTTCTCTGCACAGACCTTCCTGTGATGACCTCCATGCCTTTATTCCTGCTGGCCCCTCTCTCTGAAATGGCCTTACTTCTTTTCCCTTACTCTACCCCCACCTGGTTAATCCATAAAAGTATGAAGTTTTGGTTTCAGTACCACCTCCTCTAGGATATCCCCTCATACCTGCTGAGGAAATTGCTGTCTTCTGGGCTCTCGCCCTCCATGCTCTTACCTCTGTCATCAGACTCAGCCTTCCTAACTCTCACTGCAGGTTTATTATTTGTCTCCCCTTCTAGACTCAGGACTTCTTGGAAACAAGATCATGTTTTCTCTATTCTCAAAGCCTTAGTGTCTAGTACAAGACCAAGCCCACACTAGACAATCAGCAAATGCATCTCACTCCACTAAAGCCTTGTTCCTTGCCAATCCCGTCCCCACAAGAAGGTTAGGGATATGGCATCAGACCCTTGTCTTGTAAAATGGACAGATTTCCTGTATCAGGGTTCCTGACTAATATCTGGGGCAGCATGTGATTGGGATGGTAGCTTTCCCACTTAATATCTGTCCACTCCAACCCACTAAGCCTGATTTACTCTTTCAAAGCTCCCATGGCTGATATGTCCATGGAGTTAATGTGTGCAACAGAAATCTCTTACCTGCTTTCAGGAGAGTGGGGGAGTTTTCTGTACACAGACAACCCAGTCCTCTTGAACTCAGCAGCCAAAATAACCCTCCAATCTTGATTGTCATTTTTCAAAATGTCAAGCATATCTTAAATACTTGAGAATTATAGATGATTCCCATAGACTGCCCTATTGAAACCAGGGGCAAGCACTGGATCCTGAGCATACTGTTCCTTGCTATGAAGCTGTAGAAGTGAAAGTTTATGCGAGGACCAGAGGCAAGGCTGGTTTGTTCTTGGTGAGTATTTGGAGAATGTGAATTTAGAAGTAGGTCTGAACAAAGCTCTATCCCTTACAGGAAGTGTGACATGGACAGTCTCCTTAATTTATCCAAGCAACAATTTCCCTTGTATAAAAGGGGATGATAATAATACTTAGCAGGGATTTTGTAAGATTTAAATAAGAGTGTTACAGGAAACAGCTGGCATGTAATATATATTCAACCAATAGAAGCCATGGAAATAGTCTTTTGAGGATCACTGTAAAGGAAGAAGTCCTCTTTTTCCCCTATGCTCTCCAGCCCTAGACAACCATTAATCTATTTACTGTCTCTATAAATATTCTTATTATAGACCTGTCATAGAGATGGAATCACACAATATATATGTGTGTGTGTGTGTTTGTAACTGGCTTCTTTCATTTAGCACAGGGATTTTCAATTGGTGTGCCACAAAAATTTCTAAAACATGTATTACCTGACTATTTAGTCAGGGGCACTGACCTCTTCTCCCTTAGATTGTCAAATAAAAAAATGACAACAGTCAACACAACAGTAGCTGTTTGGTGTGAAAGAATCAATATTATACCAATTTTTTAAATCAGATCAGCAAAAGATATATTTTTTGGTGTGCTGCAGAATGTTAGCAATTAGTTTATGTGTGCCATGATATAAAAAGGGATTGAAAATCACTTATTTAGCATAATGTTTTTAAGGTTCACACATGTGGTAGCATATGTTGTTCCCTAATTATTGGAAAATAATATTCCATTATATAGATATATCACTTTTTTTATCCATTCAGCAGTTGATGGACATTTGGGTTGTTTCCACTTTGGTTGTTATGAACATTTATGTAAAAGTTTCTGTGTGGTATATGTTTTCATTCCTCTTGACTAAGAGTGAAATTCCTGGGTCATTGATGCAGACACTGGCCCATAGTGTCCATGTCATTATGGATTAAATGAGACATTCACATGGACTACTGAGTCCGGTGGAGGAAAAAGGAAAGCAAGGTTTTTCTCTCAAGGGGAGCATAAAGCTGCATCCTCCACCATGATAGGCCTTTATTTGGTTTCTGGTCACATCGTATTATGGTCCTCATTTACTATGCACAAGTTTGCTATAGGTGGTTACCTTTTACAGACAACAAAGGAGTCAGTACCACTAATCACATCACAGAAGAAAGATACTAGCAAATAAAAGAGAAAAGTGGTTGAACTGGTTATACGCATACTAGGAAGGTTTAGCATGGAATTTAGGGAGTTACAATAAGTACTTGCTATCTCAATTCAAGGTGAGGGCATTTTAGCAAAACAAGACTCAAAGTGGCTTAGGTACAAATGCAGGCCTGATTCCCCATGGAAGCACTCATCTGTGGGTGTGGGTTCTGTGCATCTCTGAGTGGGAGCTGGGCCCACGCCACACAGAATGGTCTCCTACAGGTCATATAATAACTTTGTTTAACTGTTTGAAAAACACCAAGCTGTTTTCACAATGTAAAACTGCATCATTTTACATTCCTAGCAGCAATACATGAGGGGTCCATTTTCTACTGACCATTATCTGGAGAGCACTTACTTTTCTCTTTTTAACATAACCATGCTAATGGGTCTGAAGTAATAACTCCTTATGGTTTTATTTGTATTTTTCCTAATGATTAATGATGTTGAGTATCTTTTGATGTGTTTATTGACCATTTGTGTATCTTCTCTGAAGAAATTTCTATTCAGATTATTGTATATCTTAAAATTAGATTATTGGCCTTTTTACTATTCGGTTGTAGGGGTTCTTTACATATCCTGAATAATGGTGCCATATCAGATACATTTAATTTGCAAATATTTTCTCCAATTCTGTGTTATTTTTCTATATCATTTACAGCACAAAACTTTTAATTTTGATGTACTCCCATCTATCACATTTTTCTTATGTTGCTTATATATTTTTTATGTGTGCCATATCTAATAAATCATTGCCTAGCCCAAGGTTATGAAGACTTACACCTATATTTTCTTATAAGAATTTTATAGTTTTAACTTTCAAACTTAGATTTATGATAGATTTTGATTTAATTTTTGTGGATGTTAAAGGGAAAGGGCCCAAATTTATTCCTCTGCATATGGGAATTCAGTTCTTCTAACACCATTTATTGAAGACCATACTTTTCTAATTGAACTATCATGACATCCTTGTTGAAAATCAATTCACCATAAATGTGAGAGTTTATTTGTGGACTCTTCATTCTATTCCTTTGATCTACATGACAGAACCTATTCTTAGGCCTAATCAACACACTGTCTTGGTTATTGTAGCTTTGTATTAAGTTTTGAAATAGGAAAGTGTGAGTCTTTCAACTTTATTCTGTTTTTTTTTTTTTTTTTAAAGATTGTTTTGGCCAGTCTGGATACTTTGCATTTTCATATGGATATTGTTATAGACTGAATTGTGCCCTGCCCTCAGATTTCTGTGTAAAAATCTTTACTCCCACTCTAAATATATTTTGAGGTAGGGTCTTTAAGAAAGTTATTTAAGCCCTGGATGGTGTGGCTCAGTGGATTGGTGCACAACACTGGCCTGTGAACCAAAGGTTTGCCGGTTCAGTTCCCAATCTAGGGCACATGCCTGGGTTGCAGGCCAGGTCACCATTAGGCAGTGCATAAGAGGCAACCACACATTGATGTTTTTCATCTTCTTTCTTCCTCCCTCCCTCTCTAAAAATAAGAAAACATAAAATCTTAAAAAAAAGGTTATTAAGATTAAGTGAGGTCATAAAGGTGTGGCCCTAATACAATGTGCTTAGTGTCCTTTTAAGAGAAACTCTAGATGGGAGAAGGAAGATGGCGGTGTGGTAGGAGGAAGCACATTCTACTTCTCCCTACACATAGGAGAAAAAACTTGCCAATTTATGGCAGAACAGAGCAAACAAACATCAGAAATACAGCATATTTGAAAGCAAGAGATCGAAAATTGCAGCGGACATTGAAAAACCAGATGGTAAGGAGAGTACTCCAACAGTGCGGAGACCAGGGCAGGGGCTGATATCCTGGGCCAGTGCTTGCAATAAGACTCTAAGGAGGGAGCTCCGTCAGCTGCTCCCTGCCCAGCCAAACAAGGTTTCAGCAGCACTGGGATAAACCTGGTTCCTTGAAATCTCACAGAGAGGAGTTAAGGTCTCATAGCCCTGGGAGGATTGCATGTGGGAGCTCGCGTGAATGTCTGCGCCCGCTAGTCATTGGGGACAGCTGCACAGGGATCCATCGGCGCCAGTGTGCCACTGGGGGACCTATGCTGCAGTCTGTCAGTGCCCACGTGACACAGGGAACCTGCATGGCAACCAGTCGGCTCCCACACGACAGTCAGTGCCCATGCATGGAAGGCTGGGAGATCATAAGCACATCCGTGTAACTGTAGTAGGGGCACAGCTCCTCAGAAGATATGCCTGAGGCCCTATGCAGAGAGGCCCCGGGCTAGCTCTGAGGACAGCAGCCCAAAGATAACTGAGTGCTGAACAGGGAGAAAAGCAATACCGTCACTCCTTGGCCACTGCAGCCAGCAAGGCCAGAAAAACTGGATGGGCAAGATAGATAATAGCAAGAGTTGGTGGGTTATTTTTTGTTGTTGTTTGTTTGTTTGTTTTAAATTATTATTTCATTATTTGTATCTATTTTACCCTTCAACTCTTTTTGCTTCTCATTACTTCTTTCTTGTTTTATTCCTTCTTCCTTTCTTTCCAATTTATCTCTTCCTCCTTCCTCCTTTTTTCTTTTCTTTTTCTTTCTGCCTTTCTTTCTTCTCTTTTCATTTTTTCTTCGTTTCTTTGTTTTCTCCCTATTTTCTCTTTTTAAATACCCACAAGTGAGACAAAAACAAAACAAAACAAAACAAAAAAGCCCTGGAACTGTGAAAAAAAAAAAAAAACAGAACTGGTGGTCCCAAAGAGGGGGCATTTCAACAGCTGAGACAGTGGAAGCTATGAACACCAGGATACCTGAAGGAGACAGCACCACTGAATCTCACAGGTGTTCTACCAAAGAAGTTCACACCATAAACCCAGGGAACCAGAACAAATCAATTTAAGAAACTGAGCCTAACAAGAAGAGCCTCACAAACAATGGGAAGACAAAGAAACAATCCCCAAATAAAAGAAAAGGAGAAAGCCCAAAAAAAGAATGCTAAATGAAATGGACGCAACTCAACTATCAGATTTCGAGTTCAAAGCAATGGTTGTCAGGAAGCTCCAAGAGCTCTCAATGAGCTACCAGAAACTACAGGGAAGCTACAATGAACTCACTGCAAAATATATCAACATGATAAAGAAAATGGAAGCTATCAACAAGGGCCAAGAGGAAATAAAATATACAATTTCTGAACTGAAAAACACAGTGGTAAGAATAAAAAGCAGAATTGATGAAGCAGAAGATTGGATCAGCGAATTGGAGGATCAAGTAGAAAAAAACATCCAGAAGGACCAAGAAAAGGAAAAGAGACTCAGAAAGAACAAAGAGGGATTAAGAGAAATGCAAGACAATATGAAACATAATAATATCTGTATAATAGGGATTCCAGAAGGAGAAGAAGAAGAGCAAGTGATAGAAAACCTATTTGAAAAAGTAATGATGGAAATCTTCTCTAATTTAATGAGAGAAAAAGTCACACAAGTCCAGGAAACACAGAGATTCCCAATCAAGAGGAATCCAAAGAGGCCCACTTCAAGACACATCATAATTAAAATGTCAAAATTCCAAGACAAAGAGAGAATCTTAAAGGCAGCAAAGGAGAAAAAGGAAGTAACATACAAGGGAGCCCTGATAAGATTAGCAGATAACATCTCAAAGGAAAGGCTCCAAGCCAGAAGAGAATGGCAAGAAATATTCCAAATAATGAGAACCAAAGGCCTGCAACCAAGTCTACTTTACCCAGCAAGGCTTTCAATCAAGAAAGAAGGCCAAATAAGGAGCTTCCCAGATAAAAGAAGTCTAAAAGAAAACAACTCTACCAAACCAGTTCTGCAAGAGGTGCTAAAAGGGACTGCATTAAGGAAAGGAAGGAAGAGAGAGAGAGGAACATAGGTACAAAAATGGCAATGAATAAGTACTTATCAATAATAACCATAAACATAAATGGATTAAATGCTCCAATCAAAAGGCATAGAATAGCTGAATGGATAAGAAAGCATGACCCACACATATGCTGCCTACAAGAGACCTACCTCAGGACAAAAGACCTACACAGACTCAAAGTGAAGGTCTGGAAACAAATTTTCTAAGAAAATGGACAGGAAAAAAAAAAAAAAAAAGCCTGGGTAGCAATACTGATATCAGACAAAATAGACTTCAAAAGAAGAGCTAAAGAAGGTCATTTCATAATACTCAAGGGAAGAATCCACCAACAAGACATAAACATTGTAAATATATATGCACCCAAAATAGGAGCACCTAAATACATGAAGAAAATCTTGGAGGACTTCAAGAAAGATATTGACAGCAACACAATTATAGTATGGGATTTTAACACCCCACTGTCAAAAATGGACAGATCTTCTAAACAAAATATCAACAAAGATATTGTGGCATTGAATAACACTCTAGATGAAATGGACTTAATTGATATATATATCAATTTATATATATATATATATATATATATATATATATATATATATATATATATATATATAGAGAGAGAGAGAGAGAGAGAGAGAGAGAGAGAGAGAGAGCGCCCTTCATCCCAAAGAAACTAAATACACATTCTTTTCAGATGCACATGGAACATTCTTAATGATAGACGACATGGTAGGACACAAAAAAAGCCTCAACAAATTCAAGAAAATTGAAATCATACCAAGCATTTTCACTGACCACAAGGGACTGAAACTAGAAACCAACTTCAAGGGGAAAAACCCAAAATCCTCAAAATCATGGAGATTGAATAGCATACTATTAAACAATGAGTGGGTCAAGAAAAAAAATTAGGGAAGAAATCAAAAAGTTTCTGGAAACAAATGAAAATGAACACACAACAACCCACCACTTATGGGACACAGCAAAGGCAGTCCTCAGAGAGAAGTTCATAGCGATACAGGCCTACCTAAAAAAATAGAAACATATCAAACAAACAACCTAACCCTACACTTACAAGAACTAGAGGAAAAACAACAAAGACAGCCCAGAGCAAGTAGAAGGAAGGAAATAACCAAGATCAGAGCAGAATTAAATGACATGGAGACTAAAAGCACTTTCTAAGCATGAATGAATCCAGGAGCTGGTTCTTTGATAAGATAAACAAAATTGATAAGCCTTTAAGCAGGCTCATCAAGAAAAAAAGAGAAAGGACTCAAATAAACACAATCAGAAATGAAAGAGGAGAGATTACAACTGGCACCACAGAAATACAAAGGATTGTAAGAAATTACTATGAGGAACTGTAGGCCAAGAAATTTGAAATCCTAGGTAAAATGGACAAGTTTCTAGAAAAACATAATCTCCCAAAATTCAATGAAGAAATATCAAAAAACCTGAACAGACCAATAACAGCAGATGAAATTGAAGCAGTAATCAAAAAACTACTGACACACAAATGCCCTGGACTGGATGGTTTCACAGGAGAATTTTACAAAGCATTTAAGGAAGAGCTAACCCCTATCCTTCAAAAACTTTTTGAAAAAATTGAAAACGTTGGAAGATTCCCAAACTCTTTTTATGAAGCCAGCATCATTCTAATCCCCAAACCAGATAAAGACATAACAAAGAAAGAAAACTTCAGGCCCATATCGCTGATGAACATAGATGCTAAAATTCTCAACAAAATATTGGCAAACTGCATCCAACAATACATTAAAAAGATCATACACCATGACCAAGTGGGATTCATCCCAGGGATGCAAGGATGGTTCAACATTTACAAATCAGTAAATGTAATACATCACATAAACAAAAGCAAAGACAAAAATCACATGATCATATCAATGGATGTGAAAATGGCATTTGATAAGGTACAGCACCCATTTATGATAAAAACACTCAGAAAAGTGGGAATTGAAAGAGCATTCCTCAACATAATAAAGGTCATATATGAGAGACCTACAACCAACATCATACTCAATGCGCAAAAACTAAAACTTTTTCCACTAAGATCAGGAACAAGACAAGGTTGTCCACTTTCACAGCTTCTATTCAATATAGTATGGGAAGTATTAGCCACAGCGCTTAGACAAGAAAAGGTAATAAAAAGCATCTAAATTGGAAAAGAGGAAACAAAACTATCATTGTTTGCAGATGACATGACAGTGTACATAGAAAATCCTATAGACTCGGCCAAAAAACTGCTCGACCTAATAAATGAATTTGGCCAAACAGCCGGATACAAAGTCAATATCCAGAAATCAAAGGCATTTTTGTATATCAACAATAAAAGAGCAGAAGCAGAAGTCAAGAAAAAAATGCCATTCGATATAGCAAAAAGAAAAATAAAATACCTAGGCATAAACCTAACCAAGGAGGTAAAAGACCTACGTGCAGAAAACTACACTACACTGAAGGAAGAAATCAAGGAAGACACAAACAAATGGAAACATATAATGTGTTCATGAAGAGGAAGAATTAACATCATCCAAATGTCCATAGTATCCAAAGCAATTTACAGATTCAATGCAATACCTATTAAAGTATCAATGGCATATTTCACAGACATAGAACACACACTTCAAAAATTTATATGGAACCATAAACAACCCTGAAAAGCTGCAGCAATTTTGAGAAAGAAGAGCAAAGTAGGAGGGATCACAATACCTGACACCAAACTGTATTACAAGGCCACTGTAATCAAAACAGCCTGGTACTGGCATAAAAACAGGCACATGGACCAGTGGAATAGAACAGAGAGCCCAGAAATAAATCCAATTCTCTATGGTCAATTATTATACGACAAAGGAAGCAGCAACATAAAATGGAGTAAAAGTAGCCTCTTCAACAAGTGGTGTTGGGAGATCTGGACAGCTACATGCAAAAAAAAAGAAACTTGAACACCAACTTACACCATACACAAAAATAAATTCAAGGAGGATAAAAGATTTAAATATAAACTGTGACACCATTAAAGTCCTGGAGGAGAACGTAGGCAGGAAAATCTCTGACATTTCACGCAGCAACATTTTTACTGATATGTCCTCTAATGCAAGGGACATAAAGGAAAGAATAAAGAAATGGGATCTCATCAAAATAAAAAGCTTTTGCATGGCTAAAGAGAACAGTATTAAAATAAAAAGAGAACCAACTGTATGGGAAAACATATTTGCCAATGATACCTCAGACAAGGGTTTAATCTCCAAAATATATAAAGAACTTACACGACTCCACTCTAAGAAGACAAGCAACCCAATTAAAAAATAGGCAAAAGACTTGAACAGACACTTATCCAAGGAGGGCATACGGAGGAGCCAGAGACACAAGAAAAGATGCTCAATATCTCTAGCTATCAAAGAGATGCAAATTAAAACCACAGTGAGATACCACTTCACACCAGTCAGAATGGCCATCATAAACAAAGCAACAAACAACAAGTGTTGGAGAGGTTGTAGAGAAAAGGGGACCCTAGTGCACTGTTGGTGGGATTGCAGACTGGTACAACCACTATGGAAAACAGTATGGAATTTTCTAAGTAAACTAAAAATGGATCTACCTTTTGACCCAGGAATCCCACTGCTAGGATTATATACTAGGAACCCTGAAACACCAATCCAAAAGAACCTATGTGCCCCAATGTACATAGCAGCACAATTTACAATAGCCAAGTGTTGGAAGCAACCTAGGTGCCCATCAGTAAATGAATGGATCAAGAAACTATGATACATTTACACAATGGAATTCTATGCAGCAGAAAGAAAGAAGGAACTCCTACCCTTTGCAACAGCATGGATGGAACTGGAGAGCATTATGCTAAGCAAAATAAACCAGGAGGTGAAAGGCAAATACCATATGATCTCACCTTTAACAGGAACCTAATCAACAAAACAAACAAAAAAGCATAATATAACAAAAGACACTGAAATTGAGAACAGGCTGACAGTCACCAGAGGGGAGAGGGGAGGGAATTCCAGGTGAAAAGGGGAAGGGTTTAGAGCAACAAGTATAAAAAACACATGGACAAAAACTAGGTGAGGTGGAAATGGGAGGGAGGGGGGAGGGCTGGGGTAGTGGGCTGGGATGGGAGTAGAAGACAGAAAACTACAAGAACAACAATTAAAATTAAATTAAATTTTAAAAAAAAGAGAGAAGAGACTCTACAGGTACATGTACATTGAGGAAAGTCCATGTGATGACATAATGAGAAAGACAACTCTCCACAATCCAAAGAGAGAGAGGCATCATAAGAAATCAGATGTGCCTACATCTTGGTCTTTGATTTCTAGCTTCCAAAACTGTGAGAAAATAAAATTTCTAGTGTTTAAGCCACCCAATCTGTGGCATTTTGTTATTGCAGCACTAGCTAACTAGTACAAACATTGTAACCAATTTGTAAATTTATGCAAAAAAGCAAGCTGAGTCTTCATAACGATCATATTGAATCTCTAAGTAAATTGGAAAATAATTGTTCTCTTAGCAATTTAAATATGTCTATTTATTTAGATCTTTAACTTCTTACAACAATCTTTTATACTCTTCAAAATATGTTTTGCACTTCTTTTCTTAAACTTACTTCTTGCTATTTTATGCTTTTTGATGATACTGTAAATGGAAATTAAAAAATGATTTCTGGATTGCTCATTACTAGTGCATAGACATACATTTTTTGTATATTGATCTGTATCCTGAAACATTGCTGAATGTTCTTTTATTAGTTCTAATAGTCTTTTAGTAGATACTTAGGACTTTTTTAATGTAAGAGATTATGATATACAGAGATGGACTTACTTTTTTGTTTTCAATCTTGATGTCTTTTATTTCATTTTCTTGCCTAATTTCTTTGCATAGAACCTCCAGTACTGTGTTGAATAGAAATCTTGAAAACAGACATCCTTGTCTTATTTCTCCTTTTAAGGGGAATGCCTCTATCTCTCACCATTGACATCGGCTATGGGTTTTTCATAGATTCACCTTCAGAATGAAAAAGTTCTTTCTACCCCTATTTATTGACTTTTTTTAATGATGAAAGAGTGTTGACTTTTGTCAAATGCATTTTCTTTGTCTACTGAAATAATCAGGTTTTTTGGCACTTATCCTGTCAATATAGCACATTACATCGATAGATTTTTATGTGTTAGACTAATCTTGTATCCTTGGGATAAAACCCACTTGGTTGCCTTGGCTGGTGTGGCTCAGTGGATTGAGCACCAGCCTGCAAATAAAGGATCACCAGTTCAACTCTCAGTTGGAGCACATGCCTGGGTTGAGGGACAGGTCCCCAGTAGGAGGCCCTTGAGAGAATCACACATTGATGTTTCTCTCCCTCTCTTTCTCCTTCCCTTACCCTTTCTAAAGAGATAAAATAAATATAATCTTAAAAAACCCACTGGGTTAACATTTATAATCTTTTTAATATGTAGTTTGATTCAGTTTGCTAGTATTTTCTTGGGGATTTCTAATCTACATCAATAAGTTATATTAGACTTTAGTTTTCTTTTCTTGTGACATCTTTGCCTTGTTTGAGTAATATTAGCCCTACAGGATGAGTTAGAAAGTGTTCTATCCTGTTTCATGTTTTGGGAGAGTTTGAGGATTGGAATTCATTTTTTTTTTTTTTTTTTGGATGTTTAGTAGAATTTACACCCGAAGCCATCTAATCTTTAATTTTTTTATTTGAGGGAGGTTTTTATTTCTGATTTAATCTTTTTATATATTAGATGTCTACTGAGGTTTTTAATTACTTCTTGAGTCAGTTTTGATATTTTTGTATGTTTTTAGGTATCTGTCCATTTCATCTAGGTTGTTTAATTTGTTGATATACAATTGTTCATAGTGTTCTTATAATCCTTTTTATTTCTGAAAAGTCTATAGTAAAATCTCTATTGTCATTTATGATTTTAGTAATTTGAATTATCTGCCTTTTTTTGTCAGTTTAGATAAATGTTTGCTAAATTTTTTTTGGTCTTTTTTAAAAACAACTTTTGTTTTTGTTAATTTTATCTATTTTGTTTCACTTCATATTTCATTGATTTCCACTTTATTATTATCTGCTTCCTTGAGATTTAGTTTATTTGGTGTTTTAAGTAAATGAGGTTATCGATCCGATTTTTAAAATACACTTATTTATAGCTCTAAAATAGTCTGATTTTGTTGGTGGAGTATTTTACAGATGTTTGTTAGGTTTAGATGGCTTACAGTGTTTTCAAATGTTCCATTTCTTTGTTGATTTTATGCCTGGTTCTATGTATAATTGAGAGTGGAATAATAAAATCTCCAGGTATTTTTGTTAAATTGTTTTTCCCCCTTAGTTCTGTTAGTTTTTCTTCATGTGTTTTGGGGTTCTGTTGTTAGGTGCATATACATGTATGTGTGTATATATACACACAAATGTTATTTCTTCCTCATGTATCAACACTTTTATCATTATGAAATGTACCTCTTTATCTCTGTAACATATTTTTATTTTAAAGTCTGTTCTTATTGATATTAATACAGTCACTCCAGCTCCCTAGTAGTTACTGCTTTACATGTTATATCTCTTTCTATCCTTTAATTTTCCACTTATCTGTGTCTTTGAATGTAAAGTGTGTCTCCTTGTCTCCTGTGCAGAGCATATAGTAGGATCTTGCTTTTTTAATCCAATATGAAAATGTCTACTTGTGGGTTGAATTGTGTTCCTCCTTCAAATTCATATGTTGAAGTCCTAAACTCCAGTGTGACTGTATTTGGAGATAGTCCTTTAGGGAGATATTTAAGGTTAAATAAGCTCATAAGGGTGGGGCCTTAATCTAATAGCACTGGCATCCTCATAAAAAAAGGAGAAGAGACCAGGTGTCTCTCTCTCTCTCTCTCTCTCTCTGTCTCTGTCTCTCTCTCAATGTCTATACAAAGAGAAAAGGCCATGTGAGAACACAGCAAGAAGGCAGCCATCTGCAAGTCAGGAAGAAAACCCTCACTAAAAACTGAATTTGCCAGGACCTTGATCATAGACTTTAAATCTCTAGGACATTGATGAGAAAATAAATGTCTGTTGTTTAAGCTACACAGTCTTTGGTATTTTGTTATGGAAGCTCTAGCAAACTAATACTCTGCCTTTTAATTGGATTATTTAATTAATGCAGATGTAAGTTATTATTAAACTGGTTGATTTATGCCCACTATTTACTTTTTATTTTATATTGTCTAATGTTCATTATCCAGGGCTGCTTTGCAGCCTGACAATGTCAGCATCTAGGCTTCTCTCTTTCTGCTCTAATAGTTTAGCATACAGTTTCTATTACATGGTCCAAGATGACTAGTCCAGCTGTTTTTCCAAGTTCACATTCTAGCCAGTGGGACAGGTAGAAAGGGGAAGGGGAGGACATAGTCTTCTTCGTAAGACATAATCTGAAGTTGCACTGTTACACTGACCAGAACTTGGTTACATGGCCATACGTAACTGCAAAGAGTGCTCAGGTCCAGGTCAAATTCAAAAGAAGAAGGCAGCTGTGTATATGGATTCACTGGAAGTTAGTGCCACACTCAGTATGTGCCCGGCATTGTGCAGAGCTACTGGGGATGCTTGGCTGAGCAAAACCAGATAAGCCCTTTTGTGGAGAATTCATTAGAACTTTCCATTTTAGAGATTATCCCAAGAATAGCATGTCCCTCTGTATGTAGGTCTGGTCAGGGTCTGTTTCATACCTAGTACCTGGAATGGACATTCATAAGGCTACAGTTTTGGAAAGGTTGTGAAAAAACATGTCCTTTCAATAGTTTTCACCATCACATTTGCAATAGCAAATGTGAAAAGACATGTCCCAGTCTACAGTATACCTTTGTTTTAGATTCAGAGAAATGGGAGAGTTAACTTTTGTTGAATGTCTAATCTGTACCAGGCTCCAGGTTACTTGCCTTTTTTCCCACCCCTACAACCCCTTCTTGGCACACACAGAACTACCATTGTTCTTATTGCACATGCCCCAGTGAAGAGCTCAAGGTTCAGAGAGATTAAACCATGCTTGCAGAGGTGGAGCAGGAGTACAATACAGACAGTCTGATGATCTGGGCTGTGGAGGTCCTGTAGTCTCACACTGCCCAGAGCAGTGTGAAACAATGCATATGAGGAGGTCCGTGATGCAGTGTAATGAAGCTATGTGTGAATATGTTGGGGATGTGGAGAGGTGGGAGCAATTGGCCTTCACATGAGCTCTCTCTGTCAGCTTTTCTGGTGATTTGAAAATAGCATGCTAATTAAATTCTGAGAGAATATTACATTGGTGGGGAGTATAAACATCAGCAAGAATAAAGCAAAGGATTTGATGAAATCTCAGAGGCTATGAAAATAGGCTGAAAACAATAAAGTGAAATTCAAGCTTGAAAACAAATCAAATGAGAGATTTATAAGGGGCCAGGGGTGATAGAAGGGGAAAAAATCCTACTTAAGTCTTGATTTGTGCCCATAAATGCCAGCCAGGTGTAATTATGGGTTGACATTGAGAGCAGGAAGGACAGATATCACTCTAGCCCCAGGTGTGTTTTGTGGCAAGGTGCTTCCTCGGAGATGGGCAACTGGAGATTCCCAATACAGCATCTTGAGCCTGGAAGAAGAAACAGGCAGGGAGAGCTGGAGGAAGAAATATTTTATATTTTACTTAGCAATTAAAAGATGTTTGTGGCCCTGGCTGGTGTAGCTCATTGGATTGAGCGCAGGCCTGTAAACCAAGGGATTGAGGCTCGATTCCCAGTCAGGGCACATGCCTGGGTTGCAGGTCAGTTCCTGGCAGGGGACCCACGAGAGGCAATCATACACTGATGTTTCTCTCCCTCTCTCCCTCTCTCCTTCCCTTCCCCTCTAAAGATAAATAAATAAAATGTTAAAAAAGATGCTTGTGGAAAAGTGCTTATCTAAAGAAATAAAATAAATTCAGGTCCCAGAAATCTTCAATAATCTTCCTTTCCATATGGTGAGGGGAGGAGGCAGATTGTGGTACAGAGGGGACTGCTATCACTGACACATAGTGCCTGGTATGTGAGGCTCACATGGTCATTAAATTTTTCTGTGCCTCAATTTCCTCATCAGTCCCACAGGGGCTGTAGGGCAGGAGGGAGGGTGAGTGCAGCTGCTGGAGGAAGCCCTTCATTGAGCTCAAGGAAATCAGAGAATGAGGCTTAAAAATGGTAGCTGAGGCAGCACCCCTTATCTCCTGTCTGGGCTGGAGCAGGTGTGGCAGATCACCTTTGTTTGGTTCCACAGAAGCACGTTCTGAATAAAGATTACTTTCTTTAGCAGGTGAACCCAAGCAACACTGTAGGAAGTGGGAAGGTAAGACCGGGAAAGGAAGGAAGCCTTGATTAACAAGCATGTTAGCACTGTGGGCACTTGGACTTGTTCCCACTGTGGAACTCTGGGAACCAGTGCGGAATGAACACCTAATAACTGCCCTACCCCAGAGCCAAGGGAGCTGGGGTATATAGATTTCTGTCTTTGGTTGAGGGTTGCCCTCTAGTGGCACTAATTCCCCAGCAGGCCTGTGCTCTGGCAGCCAGAGAAAAACCCCAGGGAAAAGATGCTGGCAGCTAGGATTTTCCAGGAAGCCCTGAAGTGTCAAGAGTATGGAAATGTGAATGGAGCAACCGTAGACTCTGCAACACATAGCTCAGGTGCCTGGAGATTTGTCCCAGGGGGTTAGAGCAATTGCCTGGCCAGCTAACACATGATGGAAACTGCTGTCCTATTCAATTGGCAAGAAGTTAGAGCATGTATCTGGGCAGAATGACTTATGTGTCAACTCTATGGAAAAATTAGATTTCTTAAAAAAGTTGTCAAGTGCAGGAGAATATCTACTGGCCCAGCCACAGTTGAGCATTCTGGCCACCCCCGGGACCCTATGTGGTGCTGCGGTTAAAAGTATAGGTACCAAATTTCTAAGTTTGCTTTGGCATTGCCAGGCTATGTGCCTCGGTCAAATCACTTCACTTGTTGGTGCCTCTGTTTCCTAGTCTGCAAAATGGGGCTAATGGTGTTCTACCCCTCTGAGTATTTGTGTGAGTAAAGATGTGAGTATGAAGCCTTTGGAAGAATGCTTGGTAAGGGTAGGATTTCCTCAGGTGTTGGCTATTGTCATTCAAGAACACAGTGGTGCCCTTTAGGAGAGTAGAGAACAGTAACTTTATCCTTGGGCTTAGCCTGGGACCAGGGTGGAGCAGAATGAAGAATGGGGGAACAGCAGTCAGTTTCCAGCCACTTTTCCCTCATGTTGGGAAGCTGGTCGTCATTGGCAGCTTAGGTGGGGTGAAGGTGAGCAGTGAAGGCTGCAGGGGATGGATGGCTGTGTGCATGTAATAAGTTCTGTGAAGAAGGGCACAGGCATCTAAGACTGTACAGGGGGCTTCCTGAAGAAACAAGACAGAGCAGAGAGGTTTCAGTAGTCCAGGCTGAGGGGCAAAGATAATAGATGAGGCTGAATATCAGAAACTTTCTAGAACATGGCTGTGAGGAGGGGTTGTTGAGGCCTAGAGGACTTTCAAAGTCTCTTTAGACGTGAAAGATTTGGTCACGTGCCTACCAACAAAGTTTGGATGCAAAATTTCAGCTCAACGGAGTGATGATATGATAAGATATATTGCCTTTCCATCACTGCTTTCAGCCATGCACCCTCAGATCACCCCTGACTTTTCTAGCCCTTCTCTGGTCATTTCAATGATTTATAATCAGTGAGAACAGTTTAAAGCTACAGTCTGAGTCTGTTTTTGGTCCTCCCTCTCCATTCTCCCAGTGTTACCAAGCCTGAGTGCCAGGAATTGGGGCAGGAGTGAGAGGCACTCTGTAAATTTGCTTCTCTTCTCCCTCTACCTCTGCACAGGGGATTTCTGATACTGGGGTAGCTCCTACCCTCATCAGCATCTTTGCTGCTGGGAGGGGGATATTGTCTGACAGACCTAGGTAGGCCTAGAAGGAATGGAAAATTACCAGGTGGGAAAACTGTACTGTGGGAAACTAGCTTGGGAAAATGCCTGCCTGGGAAATTGCCTGTCAACCCTACCCAGGACAAACAGATGCCCAGCTAAGACTTGGTTCTGGGATTGGCCTATTCAGCATAATAGGATGCAGCTTTAACTTGAGCCTGACAAGTTGTATCAAGAACAATGGTCAGCAGAAATAACACCCAGCAACCAGCTCTACCCAATCATACTCTGACACCCCAATCAGTTACACTTCATGAGTTTTTGTGCTTAAAACCCTGCCCTAACAACAGCCAAATGAGTCTTAACCTTCCTAGGTTGGCTGCACGTTCTCCACTTTCCCCCATGAGTCTTAACCTCCCTTGGTTGGCTCCACTTTTCCTCCTATTCCCCACTAATAAACCCTACTCCTTAGCTAGCTGCATCCATCTGGTTTCTTAAGTGACTCCAGCCTAACAGTGTCAAGGATTGTGAGATTGCTTGAGATTTTGTCCTAATCACAAGCTAACATATTAGTTTGCCTGTTTTGTGAATGCCAGTAGAAGACACAAGACTACTGGGTCAGAGATAAAGGACAGTTTATTACTCACAACAGTTGTAACAGCCAGGGAATGAGCAATTTTATGCCTTTTCCCTGAGCCCAATTTTTGTGTCTATTTCCTGAGCCTAAGTCCTCACAAAACAACATGAAGAGAACCAGGTGATACCTGTGTATACAGTGAGTTGCATTATAGGAGGAAAACCTTAAGTTATAGGGGGAACCCAAATATCTTATAATGGGCAGTGAATATACCTGACTTTTCCTCCAGAGTACATCATTCTCTTTATTTTACTGGACAGTAAGCATGCCTGCCCTTTGCTTTGGGGATTTACTATCTTTATCTTTCAAGGTCATGCCTTATCTAAACATCCTTGACATGATAGTCCAGAACAAAGGGTGAGACAGTGTGTCACTTTTCTGCCATGCTGAAACATAAGCGATTTATGTGTTGCAATGAGAGATGGCCAGAGTTCTCTACCAGGATGAGACCACCTGTTGTTGGGGACCACTCCCAGTCTGCCTCTGGTTTCAACTATTTGTGAACCCCACAGCCATGGGGAAGGGGATTTGTGTCAATGGTGTGTGGGGCTTTCCTAGGGAAGGTATCTACTTTGTCCTAGTCCTCTCCATTTCAGACTCCTAGGAAAGGAAAGCCATGCTTCCCTTCTGCCAAGATTCATATCCCAAACTCCTTTCTGGGTGGGATTTCATCTGCCTGGGCAAGCAGTCACCAAGGATTCTCCATAGCAATTTCTTCCTCCTTCCTTAACTCCTAAGATTCTTCTGAATGATGACTGAGAGCTGCTGGGATCCTCTTTGCCTGCCAAGGAGTACAGAGACCTGAAGTGGTCTGTGCTCTCAACATGTCCCTTTCAGATCCCTCTAGTCCCACTATAATTATAAGCTTCATTAAGTATTTTGTCTTCAGAAATCTTCAAGTGAGAAGTCAGCACTTGTTTCTTTGTCCACATTTAGCCCCCAAACTCTGGGGCACTCATCAAGCTTTCCCAGAATTGGCTCCCTATGACCCTGTTTTTTCCATGCTAACTTGAGAGAGGCACTTCTATTTTCTATCTCATCAAGCCTCTGGCCAGGCAGGTGGTGCCAGGATCTCTCTATAGCAGTGTCCTTAGTCTAGTTCCCTTGGAGCTTAGCTGAGGAGGTGAGCAGTAGCTGTGAGATCAATGTCTCTTCCCTGACATCTATATTGATTACTACAGTGATACTCTACTTCCTTCTTCTTTCTTTCCAGTCACCTCCTTACACAAATGGGTGGAATATGGAGCATCTGTTAGCTGTGGAAGGGCAAGTCTGCAAAAGTGACCTATGACTGGTTGAGTGACCTAGCCTTTTATTTAACCAGGAGTGGCCCAAAGTCCAGGGACCTCAGGAGCCAGACCAGTGGGTGGTGTGCAACCAGTTGTTTTAATAAAATCATGGGAAATAAAGAATGGACTGACAGTGACTAGAGGGGAGGGGGGAAGGGGATAATGGAGGAAAGAAGAGGAAGAGGCAAGCAAAGGAACATGAATAGAGGACTCATGGGCACAGACAATGGGGGGTTATTGACTGTGAGAGTGGGAAGGATGGGGCAGGGGTGAACAATGGGGGAAAGGTGGGACAACTGTAACTGAAGAACAACAAATAAAAGAATAAAATCAAGGAAGGATAGAAGCTCTCCTTATTTAAACATCCCCATTTTGTGGGAAGGGTTGGGGAGCAGTAGGTCAAGCATGGGTCCCTGAATATCAGGAGGCCACCTTTCATGAAAATTACATGCCTTGAAAATTGGGTCATGCTTGCACAGCTGAGTCCTGGGCATTCCCAAGCTCATCTACTCTGGCCTGCCACCTCCCCTCAGGAGCAGTGAGAGTGTCCATGGCTAGACTAATTTTAGTTACTTTGTAACTAAAGTTGGTTATGTGCTGAACAGGAGTCGGGAGTGGGCAATGCAGAACATCCTAGATCTGTAGCTGTCTGACCTGACTCTTTCCAGGTCACTGAGGCCCCAAGCCTTGGAGAGATGTGGACATGACCTCACTATACAAACGGAGTCCCAGAGCCAGCCTTCTGAAGCACTAACCAATTACATCATTCCTCAGACATCAAATCCTCATTTTCCTTGTGAAACTTCTGTTCCTGACCTTGCCAGTGATGCTCACCATAACTTGGGTATATGGTATTCTCACCTCTACATTCCCCCATGCTGTGTCCAGAGCTTCCCAAAAATTCCAGGCTATCCCTGGGCACTCATTGCACTTCCCTTTCCTCCCATGTCTGCCTGTTACATGCTTATTTCTACTCCAAAACTCTGCTTAGACATCCTAGTCTCTGAACATTTCACCCACTATGACATGAGAATCACACACTGAAAGAATTTGTTTAAATGTCAGTCAAACATTTAGGCCTAGTCTTCTCAATCCTTAGATAAGACCTTGGTATGTAGTAGATAGTCAAAACATGTCAGTTGGCCAGAAGCACATAACGTTTATCTACAGAGTGAATATAATCACTTCTAAGGTGTTGGAAAATCATGAGAAGCTCTTGGGAAATATGCACTTTCCTTCACATGGTAAAGCTTATCTTTGCTGCAAAGTTAGTCTCTGGTCCCTGAAAGGACAAAAAAAAAAAAAGCTCCTTTCAGGCCCTCTTAACTAGTTAGCTCTCTCTCTTTCCTTGAGTTTGTCAGGCATAATTAACTTGTTTCTCTGAGCCTCTATTCTTAGGACTGAGAGATTACTTAAAGCATCCCCCAAGCAGGTATTTTAAAATTTACACAGATGAGATGTGCCAGAAAGGAGCACCTGGACACTGAACCAAAAGACAACAGCAGAACAAACTGAAGCCTGCATAATTAGCCAGAAATCTCTTAATTTACAACTAATTGTCATGACTACCCAGATACATCCCCCTCCCCCTTTATCACTCAGTAAAAACTCACAGCCCCAGCTTTTCATTGCTGGTATATCTCTTCACACCAGCCTCTTTCCCTTTACTCTCTACCTTTTCTTCTTTGTGAATTCTTTCGAAGCCCAAGGCACTAGCCACCCTAATAGTCCCAGCAGAGGTCTCGGTGGACAGCTTCTCTGAAGGTAAGGGGGTGGAGGGATCTGGCAGTCTTAGTGTAGGTGGTTTGAGGGAATTCAGGGATGATCAAGGACAAAGAATGACTACCAGGTGGGAGTAGCACACAGAAACTTGATTGGGGCTAAGCTTTGATGGGTTTGCATTCCAGGAAGCCTTGAAGCAGGAGATTACCCAGAGGCCCTGGTGAGGTGACCTCCTCCCAGGAGAGGAAAAGGACCAGGGAACTCCTGGAGGTGGGAGATGGAGAGGGGCCGAGGGGTCTAGGTGATGTTGCTCTCCAGTGTGGTAGATTAGAGAGCTCCAAGGGACAGCAGTGGCTTGGGGTCTTATATTTTTGGGGTTTGTCTTATCTGTGGATAGCAGTTAAGTGCAGTTTGCAGTGTGTGCAAAGCAGGCAGACTCTAAGTGGCTAAAAATCTACTTCCTTTGATTATGTTTAAGACAGTTGGATATATAAAAATTTGAGCTTGGCACTGGTGAGTTTTGGACAAATAAGTCTCAGCCAGCTTTGAAGATGTAAACAACATGGGGGCCTAGATAGGGAAGCCATCTGAATACAAAATACAACATTTTGAGAGGGAAGTCTCAGCAGGGTCAGCATTATGTTTGCCTGTCACATTTATGCTTCAGACTTCTCTGATACGGTCCGGGGAACCTCTACATTTATTTTAATGCTTGCTGGATTTCAGAACACTTCAACCCATATTTACTGAGTTCCTACTATGTGCCTGGCATGAAGAAATGAAGAAATGATTAAGATACAGTGTCAGCACTCAAGCATCTCACAACCACAACCATTGAGAGTAATGAGTGATTAATAGCTAGTTACAACTCCCTGTGAATCAGACCATCCAAAAGGAGGCACGAAATGAGCCCTGTTTGGGCAAGAGGAGCCATGATACACAGGATTGGGCAGGGGCTGGATCATTTGAGAATTTACAACTTGGAGCTGATGAGCTCAGATACAGTGGGATCAGCCCAGAGGGTACAGTTAACTCTGCTGGTTTTCAGTGCATGGTCTGTATCCTGATATCCTAACCCTTTAATATCCAGGGCCAGGGCCTGGGTCTAAAACTTGGAGCTCGTGAGTGGATTGCTTCCCAGCTATACAGCCTCCTGCAAACAACATTTCCTCTGTGAGCCTCTGTGTTCGCTTCTGTTGAGTTAGGATAAAAGTCTGTGCCTTTTCTGCACAGTCTATAAATGTGGGTGTATCCCAGCACTCATCTTCTACCTTTTCTCTTCTACTATCTCCCACAAGGTGAAATCTGGTCTCAGAGCTCTAAATACTACCTGCGTGCTCGTGGTCCTTGAATTCGTATCTTCAGCCCAGACCCCCCTTTCTCCTTTGGGCTCTAGACTTATATTTCCACTTACATTTGGGTTTGTAATTCCTTACCTTAAACTTGGTAACAAGGGTGTTTTGGGATCCAGAATTTTAAATTGTAGACAGGTAATATGTCCACCAGGATTGACTGTAGCATCCTTCAGTCAAACATTCATATTTGTACAGTGATACATGTGAATATTCATCCTAAATGAGATAAAAGCTGTAAATTATCTCATTTGATATTATGTCAGAATTCACTGAAAAATGATTTATGAAGTACCTTTTGGTCTTTTGAGTTTTGTGGATTCTAAAATTGTAAAAATGCTGTGTGGATTTATACTTTCTCTCCATTTATTCTTGGATAGGTTCTCTAAACTTAATATATTCAAAATGTGGTTTTTACTTTAACACCCTCCCCCCATTTAGTGCTTTTCTATTTTTCTCCATCTCATTAACTCTATCACCATGCATATGACTTTTCAATATAGGGGTTACCTTTTGTTTCCTCCATTTTTCTATCCTCACCTCCTATGTCTAACACAACAATAGCTCTGTGTTCTTCCTGCAAATCAGATCCCAGGTCTTCTGCAAGTGCTTTTCCAGGGTCCCTCTTACTTATCTTTATGCCCAGCCTCATTTATGCATTATAAAATTATTAGACAGGTGTTTTAAAATATAAAGCACTTTGTATCAGTGTCTTGATTACTCCACTGCCAACTTCCCTGCCATCATTTTGTCTGACTTCACCTTTATTCCCACATATCAGCCTGCTGGCTTCCTTTCTGCTTCTCTGATGTGCTAAGCCTCCCCACTATGGAGGTTTGGCTGTAGAGGTTCCTATGACTGAAATATTTCCTCCCAGAAATATTTGTATATCTGGTTAAAATATTCTTTGCATTGACCTTACTTACTACCTCTCTTAAAGGGTTTTTTCCTCTCTTTCCTTTATTAATTTTATCTCCATTAACTTTATTTTCTTCATAGTCCTCATGACTCTGGAAGTTGTATCGTCTATTTATAGAATTATTTATGATTTTTCCTTAGACATATGAGTTTCCCTTAACTGAGTACTTCAAAGCATGGGAAGTGGGAGGATTCACTTGTTCCATCTTTAAAGTTTAATGCCAAGCACAGGGACCTGCAGACAGAAGGTACTAACCAAGTATCGTTGAAGAAAAGAGAGAACAAAATTTACCCTTAAGGGGGATATTATGAATATCAACTGAGCCCCTATATTACAGTTGAGAGCCCAGGCCTTAGCTTGGACAGAGCTGGGCTAGAAACGAGCTCTGGCTCTGTGATACCAGAAGGCTACTCCTTTGCTGTAAACTTTCCCACTTTCTGTGAGGTTCACAGAAATTTAACCTCATAGGATGGTGGTAAGTATGGAATGAAATGTTGTGTATGAAGCATATTGCACTATTCTGGCAGAGGATTCATGCTTAGGAAATGCTAATCACTATTACTATCCCAGATTATGAGGACACCTTGTGCTTTGAACACCCACCCCAAACATTGTTACCTTAGACAATCAGAACATTGGGAAGTCACCCCCTGACCAAGATGGAGTAGAGGATATTCTTACACTTGAGTGCTCCAAAAGCGAGAAAGATGAATGGACAAGACCCAAGCATGGGAAAGCTAGAAATATGAGTGAATAGGGCCCAAGCATGCCAAAGCTAGCAAGATAACTGGATAGAGAAAAACCCTCCTGTCCCTATCCTTATAGGAACCTTGGGCTTGAGACAAAGTCCATCATTTTCCCAGTTGTGTGGCACCTGAGTAAAACCTCTTTTATTTCATATCAGCAGCTGCCTCACAAGTTTGGCTTTTGTTGCAGTAGGCAGCCAAACTTATATTTTTGGTTACTGTGTGGCTGGGTTTGCCTAATTCAGGTCTCTTCACCAAAGTGAATTGGTTTAGAGTGTCTGAGGCAGTTAATGGGGGGATGCTGCCTTGGCACTCATCTGCCTCCTGCCTTCTGTTTTACAAGTCATTCCTGGGCTGATTAGTGAGGAAGGGAAGGGCTGATGGAAGCTTGAGAAGGGAGTTCCAGAATAAAGAGGAAGGTGGTAAGTGCATGATAGGGGCTGCAACAGGTCCAACAGTGTCTGGGATCTGATGTGATGGAGATGCCAGCTCTGTGGAGAAGTCTGGGCTGGGCACCTGGGGTGACTACAGGCAGATGCATCCAGAGGAATAAACATTGACAATGAGCTGAGTAATGTCCATGTTGAACAGGCAGGGCCAGGTGATAAGCCTCAAGAGTCAGGTCATGGTCTGGAGTTGAATCCAGAGACTAGAGCTTGAGAGAATAAGATCTTTGGAGAGAAAGCAAACATGAAGGCCACAAACATGTTCTGGGCCTGTCAGGATTGGGGCTGAATGGAAGTGGGCAGTGGTCCCTTTTTCCTGGGTACTGCTTCATAGCATGGGGACTCATCTGCTAGTTTAAGGGCTCAAGGCTGGATGGGCTGGTTGATTTAAGACCCAGAGATCTGATAGGTTAAGCAAATCAGAGTATACAAAAGGATTAAGTGTCTGGAGAGAGTGAGAGGGTCCTATGGTGAAACAATAAGCTTCTAGCCAGGGGATTCTCTCCCAGAGGGTGACATAGTGTGCAGAGGGCTCTGAGAGCTAGCTAAAGAATGGTGGGGGAAAGACCACTTACAATCAGGACTGATGGTTGAGAATTGTATTGCAGGAAAGAGGAGGTCATTCTCACCACCTAGCCCCAGGGACAACAACTCCCTTCTTTAACACATAATAGTTGTAGGCCTGTGGTCATAGGCTGCAAATTTCAAAGAAGTAGTTAGAACAAGGTGCTGTGACATATATTTGAAAGGTCTCATGGTACTTTTCCAGCAAAACCTCAATGACATATAAATGCAAGTCTGAGGGTTTGTCTCCAAAGGAGAGGGCTGAGATTCCAGGTGTGTGTGGCACACTGTCTGGTATAGGTGATATTGTCATCAGCACCTATGACAAATGTAGGAGCAAGTGCCTGGAGACTCAACTGGGTACTTCTTCTGCAGCCCAGATGCAGAAAGGGACCTGCACCTTAGCCTTTGTGGGGCCTTGGCCCCTTACACAGGGAGATCTTTAAGGCCAGGGCTCAGACACACAGCAGGGACTCCATCTGAAAGATCATAGCTTGAGCAGAGGGCTCATGATGAGTGACTCCACCCACTCTCTCCTGTCCAAGGAGAAGCCCCAGTGCAGGAGGCCTCCTGATGTCTCTGAGCCACCAGTTGATTCTCCCAGGAGGGACTAAGACTGTCCCTGTTCTACCCAGTGGTCCTGTCAACTCCACACTCTGGGAGACCCCAACAGCAGCACTGGAGAGGCAGGTGTGATCTCTGCTGCCTCAGCAAAGCACCAATCACTGCACAAAACACAGCCCTTTCCTGGAGTCTACATGTCACTGAGTGTGTAAATGGACCATCACACTTCATTCGTCCTAGGTACAGTTCTCTGCTGCATTTACCATACTCATTCAGGGATAATTTCCATCTATCTCTGTGTGCAAGCCATCCTTCTTGTCTTCCAAGGCCATTTTAGGCCTGGTCAAGTCTGGAGCCTTTGAAATCATGCTGAACAACCTCAGCTCCAACTGTGCTAGGGCAAAATTGGTTAACTTGAAAGTGGCAAGCATTTCAGGGCTCATAGCTCTTTCTCACAATTTAGAATGTGATCTTAGGCGTCACCTGCTCAGCCACTCTTTCCTCTGTGTGGAGGTATCTCCTTTCCCCAGCAAAATATTCTGGCTTTAGTGATACAGAATCATGAAAATAGGGAGTTGGCTAAACTATGGAATGAAGGACAAGGGCAGATCTAATGAATGCAGAAACAAAGTGCCAAATCAGGGAGATATGGAAGTTGAAGCAGGGAGAAGGAGATTTGGTATAAGAGCTGGAGGAGAGGGTGTGAGGGTGACATGTGTTAACTTTGCAGTCTGATACTCTTCAAGGGAAGTGATTAATTTAAATTTCACTTCAGCTACGTGTGGTTTTGGAGTTCCAGTTCTTGAAAGGGACCACTTAGGCCTCTGAGTCCCTCAGAGTTGCTATCCTGTCTGGCTCCCCTAGCATTGGGAGAGTTGGGCTTTTATCCTTCCAACTAGACTGCTGGTTGCTTTGAGGGAAGGGATTTTATTTCATCTTGTTTACCCTGGGGGCAGACAAGGATTTTTAAGAGTGGTTTGCAAAGCCTTGTAGCATCTAGGACAGGCTCTATAACCCCTCCAACTCCTTGTCTCTCCAACTCCTGACTTGTCTGTCCCCGTGCCCCAGAGCACCAGCATTAAATGAGACAGTTTGTTTGAGCTAGAAGTTCTCTTTGCATGGCTCATTTGGCAGCTCCTAAGAGCTCTGGGTGGTTCCAGTAGTCAGGCTCACATGCTTTTTGGAAAAGAGTCTGTTGGAGATGGTATTATGGACCAAAATGTTTTTCCCCTACCCCAGCTCATATGTGGAACCCTGACCCCCAATGTGATGGTTACTTGGAGGAAAGGCCTTTGGAAAGTAATTGAATTTAGATGAGGTCAGAACAGGATTATGTAAGAAGAGATTAGAGCTAACTCTCACCACCAGGTGAGGCCACAGTGAGAAGGCATCCATCATTAAACTGGGAAGAGGGCTCTCACCAGACACTGAGTCTGCTGGACATTTGACCTTGGACTTCCATCTTGTAGAACTGTTATGTAAGCCACACTGTGGTAATTTTGTTATAGCAGCCTGAGCTGACTGACACACACCCTGAAGCCAAGAACTGGAAAGATGGTTTCATAGTTTTATTGCCTCTGACAGAGGATACCTCTTCCTACTCCATGTTCTCCTTTCTTCTATTTCTTTGTCCTCTGAAGTAGGACAGGAACTACAGCCTGCACTTAGGGGCACTTGAGGAACCCAGAGTTGAATGAGTCTCAGATGCACCTTTCTGGCTCATGAGGCAAGGAAGAGAACTGGCTAGACCTGGCTATGTGCTGCAGTAAGGCCTGTGCACAAAATCACTCTTCCGGCTACCACTGTATCATCTCTTTTACCAGCTGAAGTTTTAAGAACCTGGCCTGAGAGCAACAGAATCAGAGGGCAGCTGGGTCATCTTGGTGAGGCACCTACCTAGGTCCTGATGTCTTACTCTGCTTCTATATCTTTTTTAAAATCATTATCTATTTTTTAAGATTGTTAAATTGATTGTTAAGATTGTTAAGATTGTTAAGATTGTTATTTTAAGATTTTTAAATTGTTATTCTATTACATTTATCCCAAATTTTTTCCCTTTGCCCTCCCCCATCTATCCCTTCCCCACTCCCACAGTCAATTCCACACTGTTGTCCATGTCTATGGGTCATTCATACATGCTCTTGAACTAGTCCCTTCACCTTCTTCCAACAATTATGCTCCCCTGTCCCTCCTGGTCACTGTAAGTCTGTTCCATGTTTCCATGCCTGTAGTTCTATTTTGTTCATTACAGTCCTCTTATAGGTGAGATCATATGGTATTTTTTTCCCACTGACTTATTTCACTTAGCATAATATTCTGCAGTTCCATTCACATTCTCACGAAGGGTAGGAGCTCCTTATTTCTTTCTGCTGTGTAACATTCCATTGTGTAAATTTACCAGTTTTTTTGATTCACTTATTCACTAATGGACACTAGGCTGTCTCCAGTATTTGGCTATTGTAAATAAAGCTGCTATTAACATAGGGGTACATAGGGGAAAGTTCTTTTGAATTGGCAATTTGAGATTCTTAGGGTATATTCCCAAAAGTGAAATTGCTGGGTCAAAATGCAGTTTCACTTTTAGTTTTTTAAGAAAATTCCATCCTGTTTTCCACAGTGGCTATACCAGTATGCACTCCCATCAACAGCACGCTAGGGTTCCCTTTTCTCTACCACCTCACCACGACTTGTTGTTTGTAGATTTATTAATGATGGTCATTCTGACTGAGGTAAGGTGATATCTCATTGCAGTATTATTTGGATCTCTCTGATGGCTAGTGATGTTGAGCATCTTTTCATATATCAATGGGCCATCTAAATGTTCTGCTTGGAGAAGTGTCTATTCAAGTCCTTTGCCCATTTTTTACTTGTATTGTTTGTCTTACTGGTGTTGAGTTGTATGAGTTCCTTTTATATTTTAGAGATCAAACCTTGTCCAATGTATCATTGGCAAACACGTTTTCACATACAGTTGGTTCCCTTTTCATTTTGATGATGGTTTCTTTAGCTGTGCAGAAGCTTTTTTAATTTGAAGTAGACTCATTTGTTTATTTTTTCCCTTTATTTCCCTTGCCCAGGGGATGTATTGGCAAAAATATTGCTATGTTGGATATCTGAAATTTTACTGCCTGTGTTTTCCTCTAGGGCTTTTGTGCTATCATGATGTATTTAAGTCTATTGTCCATTTTGAGGTTATTGTGGTGTATGGTATAAGGTGGTGGTCTAGTTTCATTTTTTTTTTACATGTACCAGTCCAGTTCTCCCAACACCATTTATTGAAGAGGCTATTTTTACTCCATTGTATGCTTATGCCCCCTTTGTCAAGTTGTAACTGACTGGAGAGACATGGATTTATATCTGGGCTCCCTATTCTGTTCCATTGATCTATGTGATTGTTCTCATGCAAGTACCAGACTGTTTTGGTTACAGTGGCCTTGTAATCTAGTTTGATATCAGGTATGGTGAACCCTCCTACTTTGTTCTTCTTTCTCAAAATTGCTGAGGCTATTTGGGGTCTTTTCTGGTTCTACATAAATTTTTGAAGTATGTGTTCTAGATATGTGAAATATGCATTGGTATTTTAATAGGAATTGCATTGAATCAATAGTTCACTTTGGGTAGCATGAACATTTTAATGATGTTAATTCTTCCAATCCATAACCACAGTATATGCTTCCATTTATTTGTATCTTCCTTAAGTTATTTCTTCAGTGTTGTATAGTTTTCTGAGTATAGGTCTTTTACCTCTTTGGTTAAGTTTTTTTCCTAAGTATTTATTTTTCTTGTTTCTATAGTAAATGGGATTTTCCATGATTTTTCTTTCTGATATTTCATTGTTGTACAAAAATGCCATTAATTTCTGAATATTGGCTTTGTATCCTGCTATTTTGCCAAATTCACTTACTAGTTCAAGTAGTTTTTTGATGAAGTCTATAGGGTTTTCTATATACACTATCATGTTATCTGAAAATAATGACAGTTTTACTCTCTCCTTTCCAATCTGAAGGCCTTTTATTTCTTTTTCATGTCTGATTGCTATGTCTAGACTTCCAGAACTGTGTTGAATAAGAGTGGTGGAAGTGGAATCCTTTGTCTTGTTCCTGATCTTGAGGGGAAATCTTTTAGTTTTTGCCTGTTGAGTATAATGTGGCTGTAGGTTTCTTGTATATGGCCTTTATTATGTTGAGGTGTGCTCCCTCTACTCCTATGTTTCTGATTGTTTCTATCAGAAATAGGTGCTAGATTTTATAAAATGCTTTTTCAGAATCTGTATGATCATGTGATTTTTATCCTTCAATTTGCTTATATGGTGTGTTACATTTATTGATTGGTGAATATTGTACCAACTCTCCATCCCTGGCATGAATCCCACTTGATCATAATGTATGATCTTTTTAAGGTATTTATGAATCCAGATTTTCTATATATTGTTGAGGATTTTAGCATCTATGTTCAGCAGCAATACTGACCTGTAGTTTTCTTTTTTTGTTGTATTTTTACCATGTTTTGGAATTAGGATGACACTGTCCTCATAAAAAGAGCTTGGGAGTCTTCTCTCTTCTTGAATTTTTGGGAATAGATTGAGAAGGATAGAAGTTCATTATTTTTTTTTTTACTATTTTTAAATACATTTTATTGATTACACTATTACGGTTGTCCTGTTTCTCCCTCATTATTTCCATCCACCCTGCACACCCTCTCCCATCCACATTCCCCCCTTTAGTTCATGTCCATGTGTCATAGTTCTTTAGCTTTTACTTTCCCCATATTATTCTTGCCCTCCCCCTGTCTGTTTTCTATCCACCATCTATGCTACTTATTCTCTGTACCTTTTCCCCTCCTCTCCTCCTCCCACTCCCCTGTTGCTAACCCTCCATGTGATCTCCATTTCTGTGTTTCTGCTCCTGTTCTAGCTGTTTGCTTAGTTGGCTTTTGTTTAGGTGTGGTTGTTAATATCTGTGGGTTTGCTGTCTTTTTACTGTCCTATTTTTTTATCTTCTTTTTCTTGGATAAGTCCCTTTAATATTTCATAAAATAAGGGCTTGGTGATGATGAACTCCTTTAACCTGACCTTATCTGAGAAGCACTTTATCTTTCCTTCCATTCTAAATGACAGCTTTGCTGGATAAAGCAATCTTGGATGTAGGTCCTTGACTTTCAAGACTTTATATACCTATTTCCATCCCCTTCTTGCCTGGAAGGTCTCTTTTGAGAAATCAGCTGACAATCTGATGGGAATTCCTTTGTAGGTGACTGTCCCCTTATTCCTTGCTACTTCTAGAATTCTCTCCTTCATTTTAATCTTGAGTAATGTAATTATGATGTGCCTTGGTATGTTTGTCCTTGGGTCCAACTTCTTTGAGACACTCTGAGCTTCCTGGACTTCCTTGAAGTCTATTTCCTTTGCCAGATTGGAGAAGTTCTCCTTTATTATTTGTTCAAATAAGTTTTCCACTTGTTGCTCTTCCTCTTTCCCTTCTGGTATCCCTATAATTTGGATGTTGGGACATTTGAAGATGTCCTGGAGGTTCCTAAGCCTCTCCTTATTTTTTTGAATTCTTCTTTCTTCATTCTTTTCTGTTTGGTTGTTTGTTTCTTCCTTCTGGTCCACTCCATTGATATGAATCCCAGTTTTCCTCCCATCACTGTTGGTTCCCTGTGCATTTCCCTTCATTTCATTTATTGTAGCCTTCATTTGTTCATCTAATTTGTGACCAAAATCAACCAGTTCTGTGAGCATCCTGATCACCAGTGCTTTGAACTGTGCATCTGATAGGTTGGCTATCTCTTGGTTGCTCAGATGAATTGGCTCTGGGGCTTTGATCTGTTCTACCATTTGAGCCATTTTTGGGTTTGTTTTGTTTTGTTTTGGTCTGGCCATGGCTGTTACATAGTGAGGGGTAGAGTCTTAGGTGTTCCCCAGGGCAGAGCAGCCCAGTTGTACCAGTCTGCAATCCCACCAACAGTCCCCTAGGGTTCCCTTTTCTCCATAACCTCTCCAATACTTGTTGTTTGTTCCTTTGTTTCTGATGGCCATTCTGACTGGTGTGAAGAGGTATCTTATTATAGTTTTAATTTATATCTCTCTGATAGCTAGCAATACTGAGCATCTTTTCATGTGTCTCTGGATCTTCTGTATGTCCTCCTCAGAGATGCATTTGTCAAGTCCTTTGCCCATTTTTTAAATTGGGTTGCTTGTCTTCTTAGAGTGGAGTCATGTGAGTTCTTTATATATTACGGATATTAAACTCTTGTCTGAGGTATCACTGGCAATATGTTTTCCCATATGGTTGATTCTCTTTTTGCTTTAATACTGTTTTATTTAGCCATGGAGAAACATTTTTATTTTGATGTGACCCATTTGTTTATTCTTTCCTTCTTGTCCCTTGCTGCAGGGGACATATGAGTGAAAATATTGCTGCATGAAATACCTGAGATTTTCCTGCATTGTTCTCCTTTAGGACTTTTATGGTGTCACAACTTATACTTAAACCTTTTATCCACCATGAATTTATATTTGTGTATGGTGTAAGTTGGTGATCGAGTTTCTTTCTTTTTCTTTTTCTTTTTCTTTTTTCTTTTTCTTTTTGCATGTAGCTATCTAGATCTGCCAACACCATTTGTTGAAGAGGCTATTTTTACTCTATTTTATGTGGCTGACCTCTGTTGAATACTAATTGACTATAGAGACTTGGATTTATTTCTGCTATCTCTATTTTGTTCTATTGGTCTATGTGCCTGTTTTTATGCCAGTGCCAGGCTGTTTTGATTAAAGTGGCCTTGTAATACAGTTTGGTATCATGTACTGTGATCCCTCCTACTTTGGTCTTTTTTTCTCAAAATTGTGGCCGTTATTCAGGGTTGTTTATGGTTCTATATAAATTTTTGAAGTGTTTGTTCTATGTCTATAAAATATGCCATTGGCACTTTAATAGGTATTGCATTGAATCTGTAAATTGCTTTGAGTAGTATGGACATTTTGATGAATCTGTAAATTGCTTTGAGTAGTATGCGCATTTTGATGGACATAATTTGTCTGTGAAATATGCCATTGGTACTTTATGTCTGTGAAATATGCCATTGGTACTTTAATAGGTATTGCATTGAATCTGTAAATTGTTTTGGGTAGTATGGACATTTTTGCGGACATAATTTGGTGTTATTTTTTCCAATCCATGAACACAGTATATGTTTCAATTTGTTTGTGTCTTTTTTGATTTCTTCAGTGTTGTGTACTTTTCTGAATACAGGTCTTTTACCTCCTTGGTTAGGTTTATTCGTAGGTATTTTATTTTTCTTGTTGCAATATGAAATGGGATTTTTTTCTTGATTTCTGCTTCTGCTCTTTTGTTGTTGGTATACAGAAGTGCCTTTGGTTTGTGAATGTTGACTTTGTATCTGGCTGTTTGGCGAAATTCATATATTAGGTCGAGCAGCTTTTTGGCCAAGTCTATAGGATTTGCTATGTACGCTATCATGTCATCTGCAAATAATGATAGTTTTGTTTCCTCCTTTCCAATTTGGATGCCTTTTATTTCCTTTTCTTGTCTAATCGCTGTGGCTAATACTTCCAATACTATATTGAATAGAAGTGGTGAAAGTGGACAACCTTGTCTTGTTCCTGATCATAGTGGAAAACATTTTAGTTTTTGCCCATTGAGTATGATGTTGGCTGTAGGTCTCTCATACATGGCCTTTATTATGTTGAGGAATGCTCCCTCAATTCCCACTTTGCTGAGTGTTTTTATCATAAATGGGTGTGGTAACTTATTAAATGCTTTTTCCGCATGTATTGACATGATCATGTGAGTTTTGTATTTGCTTTTGTTTATGTGATATATTACATTTATTGATTTGCAAATATTGTACCATCTTTGCAACCCTGGGATGAATCCCCATTGGTCATGGTGTATGATCTTTTTACTTTACTGTTGGATGCAGTTTGCCAATATTTTGTTGAAGATTATAGCATCTATGTTCATCAGCAATACTAGCCTGAAGTTTTCTTTCTTTGTGGTGTCTTTATCTGGTTTGGGGATTAGGATGATGCTGGCTCATAAAAAGAGTATGGGAGTCTCCCATCATTTTGGACTTTTTGGAAGTCTGTGAAGGATAGGGGTTAGCTCTTCCTTAAATGCTTTGTAAAATTCTCCTGTGAAACCATCCAGTCCAGGGCTTTTGTGTGTTGGGAGTTTTTTGATTACTGCTTCAATTTCATCTGCTGTTATTGGTCTGTTCAGGTTTTCTGATATTTCTTCATTGAATTTTGGGAGATTATGTTTTTCTAGTAACTTGTCCATTTTACCTAGGATTTCAATTTCTTGGCTTACAGTTCTTCATAGTAATTTCTTACAATCCTTTGTATTTCTGTGGTGCCAGTTGTAATCTCTCCTTTTTCATTTCTCATTGTGTTTATTTGGGTCCTCTCTCTTTTTTTCTTGATGAGCCTGCTTAAAGGCTGGTCAATTTTGTTTATCTTTTCAAAGAACCAGCTCCTGGATTCATTGATCCTTAGAATTGTGCTTTTAGTCTCCATGTCATTTAATTCTGCTCTGATCTTGTTTATTTCCTTCCTTCTACTTGCTCTGGGCTGTCTTTGTTGTTGTTTCTTGAATTCTTGTAGGTATAGGGTTAACTTGTTTGTATGACATATTTCTATCTTTTTAAGGTATGCTTGTATCTCTATGAATGTCCCTCTCAGGACTGCCTTCACTGTGTCCCATGAGTTGTGGGTTGTTGTGAATTCATTTTCATTTGTTTCCAGAAACTTTTTGATTTCTTCCATAATTTTATTCTTCACCCATTCATTGTTTAATAGCATGCTATTCAATTTCTATGATTCTGTGTTTTGGGTTTTTCCCCTTGGGATTGGTTTCTAGTTTCAGTCCCTTGTGGTTAGAGAAAATGCTTGATATGGTTTCAATTTTTTTTAATTTGTTCAGGCTTTTTTTGTGTCCTATCATGTGGCCTATCCTTGAAAATATTCCATATGCATTTGAAAAGAATGTGTATTTAGCTTTTTGGGGATGAAAGTCTCTGTATATATATCAGTTAAGTCCATTCCATCTTGGACACTGTTCAATGCCACAATATCTTTGTTGATATTTTGTTTAGAATATCTGTCCATTTTTGGCAGTGGGATGTGAAAATCCCCTACTATAATTGTGTTGCTGTCAATATCTTTCTTGAAGTCTTCTAAGATTTTCTTGATGTATTTAGGTGCTCCTATGTTAGGTGCATATATATTTACAATGTTTATGTCATCTTGGTGGATTCTTCCCTTGAGTATTATGAAGTGACCTTCTGGCTCTCTCTTTATGGCCCTTTTATTGAACTCTATTTTTTTCTGATATGAGTATTGCTATGCAGGCTTTTTTTCTTTTCCTGCTCATTTTTTTTTTTTTTTTTTTTTTTTTTTTTTTTTTTTTTTTTTTTTTTTTTTTTTTTTTTTTTTTTTTTTTTTTTTTTTTTTTTTTTTTTTGGAAAATTCGTTTCCAGCCCTTCACTTTGAGTCTGGGTAGGTCTTTTGTCCTGAGGTGGGTCTCTTGTAGGCAGTATATGTGTGGGTCATGCTTTCTTCTCCATTCAGTGATTCTATGTCTTTTGATTAGAACATTTAATCACTGAACATTTAACGTTATTATTGATAGGTACTTATTCATTGCAATTTTCGTACCTGCATTCCTCTTTCTGTCTCTCTCTTTTCCTTCCTTTCTTTAAAGCAGTCTCTTTAGCATCTCTTGCAGAGCTGGTTTGCAGGAGGTGTATTCTTTTAGACTTCTTTTGTCTGGGAAGCTCCTTATTTGGTTTTCTATCCTGATTGAGAGCCTTGCTGACTAAATTTGCCTTGGTTTCAGGCCTCTCATTCTCATTATTTGCAATATTTCTTGCCATACTCTTCTAGCTTGGAGTGTTTCCATTGAGAAGTCAGCTGCTAACCTTATTGGGGCTCCCTTGTATGTTACTTCCTGTTTCTCACTTGCTGCCTTTACGATTCTCTCTTTGTCTTGGAATTTTGCCATTTTAATTATGATGTGTCTTGAGGTGGGCCTCTTTGGATTCCTCTTGATTGGGACTCTCTGTGTTTCCTGGATTTGTGTGACTTTTTCTCTCATTAAATTAGGGAAGTTTTCCATCATTACTTTTTCAAACAGGTTTTCAATCCCTTGCTCTTGTTGTTGTCCTTCCAGTATTCCTATTATATGGATATTATTACATTTCATTTTGTCTTGCATTTCCCTTAATCCCTCTTCATTCTTTGTGAGCCTCTTTTGCTTTTCTTGCTCTTTCTGGGTGTTCTTTTCCACTTTGTCTTCCAGCTCACTGACCTGATCTTCTGCTTCATTGAGCCTGCTTTTGATTCCTTCTACTGTGTCCTTCAATTCAGAAATTTCATTCTTCATTTCCTCTTGGCCCTTGATAGTTTCTAGTTCCTTTTTCATGTTGATATAGTTTGCAGTGAGTTCCTTGTAGTTTCTCTGTAGTTTGTGGTAATTCTCTGTGAGCTCATTGAGCTTCCAGATAACCATTGATTTGAGGTCAATATCTGATAGTTGAGTTGCCTCTATTTCATATAGCATTCTTTCTGAGGCTTTCTCCTTTCCTTTCATTAGGAGATTGTTTCTTTGTCTTCCCATTTTTTGTGAAACTCTTCTTTTTAGCCTCAGCTTCTTAAATTGATCTGTTCTGACTCCCTGGGTTCATGGTGTGAATTTCTATGGTAGAATACCTGTGAAATTTAGTGTTACAGTCTCTTTGATCTCCTGAGCTCACTGTTCTTGGGCTGTTGTTTATGTTGACCCTGTGTTTGTCTTTGAGTTTTGACTGTTCTTGGGTCTTTCTTTGGTGGGTCCTTCCCACCAGTTGGTTAACTGAAAGTCTCTCTGTCCATCACCTCTTGTATTTTGTTGTACTGGTGTGGCAGGTTGTATTGAAGCCAGTTTTTCCATTTGTACAAGGTTTTGAGGATTCTCTTGCTCTTGTTCAGTTGTTCGTTCTGGGTAATTTCTCCACTATTTAGTGGTATTTCTAGATAGGTCCTGGATTGAGGTTAATGTGGCTTCCACTCCCCCCTTAACCTTCTTGTGTTGTTTTTTGTTGCTGGTTCCTTAGTTAGTGGGTTTCCTCTTCCAACAGGTGTCCTGGTGTTCATGGCTTCCACCTACTCTTTTTTGTGATCAGTTGCAGAGGAAGGCAAAATGGTTTAATACTGCAAGAATGTATTCTATGATATTTACAGTAGCAGCCCATAGAGAGGAGATAGGAGATCCTTTGGCTTTGTGTTGTGTTACCCATGGTATTCCACCCAACTAGCCACTTTTTAGAAAGGATAGAAAGAAGATAAACTCTTGTTGCGAAGGGAAGGATTGTGAGTTGAATCTAGAAAGTGGTGATCTTTGGGGAGGTCAGTTTCTGAGGTAAGGTGAGAGTAAAGGGTAGAAAATATGTGTAGTGTGTGAGAGTATAGAGTTCACCACAATAGTAATCGATTTCAGGAAATCGTGAAGTGGGCTGAGATCTGGGAGGGGTACTGTGTAGTATTTTTAATTGTATGGAACAGGTATTATTTACAATAGTAATGGAGCAACAATCATACGACAGAATCTATGTGATCTGGATAACAAGAACAGGAAGTATCGGACTTTGAGTATTGTGCTAATGGAAAATAAGTGAAGTGAAATACAGTAAATTAACAATACACTATGAAAGAGAGAACAAGGAAAGAGTACATTGAAAGAGTACAATTTAACCAGCCAAGCAAAGAAGACTGAACAGAAAGAAGAGAAATACAAAAATACTAATAAAATAAAAGATGTAAGAATAATGAAAAAATAATAATACAAATATACAATAACTTGCAGGTTCTCTGTAGTAGCACAGTGAAATCTTTCTCACTGTCTCAGCTGTTGGGATGCCCCCTCTTTGGGTCCAACTCTGGTCTTTTCCCAGTTTCAGATTTTTTTGTTTCACTTGGGGGAATTTAAAAAATAAAGGAAAGAAGGAAGGAAGAAGAGATAAAATGATAGAGAATGAAAGAAGAAATAAAACAAGAAAGAAGGAAAGAGAGGAAAAAGGAGTTGAAAGATAATAATAATAATAATAATAATAATAATAAGAAGAAGAAGAAAGAAAGAAAGAAAGAAAGAAAGAAAGAAAGAAAGAAAGAAAGAAAGAAAGAAAGAAAGAATTACTTAAAGAAAAAAGCCTCTTACTCACTTCAAATTGGCCAATCCAGTTTTGATGGTCTCCGTGCCTGCAGCAGGCTTAGGATTGATTGATTCTGATTTCCTCCCTTCCTGATAAGCACTCAGGCAGCCTCTAGCCTAGGTCCCCAGCAGCCTATAGTCCCTCAGTTTCCACAGGTTCAGGTGGGCACTCTCCTGGGCTTCAAGTGTGGGTGCTGGGTGACTTTTCCCAGGGTTTTGGGTGTGGGCTTAGGGCCTTCTGCAGAGCACACTCTACCCAGGTTGCAGGCAGCCTATGGTCCCTCAGGTTTGGTTGTGCAATGTTTCCCAGGGGAATGTGAGCAGGGCCTTCAGTGCCACCTGGGGAGCCCCACCCTTCTGGGTAGGGAGGAAGCCAGAGTGGCTGCTTCTGGAGACTTCTCCAAACAGCTGCTGAGTGTCTGTTTTTTCACTTTTTCTTTTTGAGAAATCCCTCCTGCTCAAGCCTGCCTCTCCATACAGAGGCCTGGCCTCTCACACAGCCCAATTCTGCAACCAGACTGGGAACTATCCAGTTCAGGGCCCATCACGGCCCAACTCTCAATTCTCCCCAGTCAGTGTCCACAGATTCCATGGGTGCTCACTGCCCATCTGTGTTTGCCACTTAGTCCTTATTCCCCTCTTCAAGCAACCAGGTCTCTCCTGGTGCTGCTCAATCTTTGTTTGGCAGGGGAGGGAGCCATTGACCATGCTCTCTCCCAAGAACCCTCTGGCAGACCCAGCAGGTGCCAGGCCTGGATCTGTAGCCACTCTTGTCCCTGTGCTGGTCCCAGGGATCTTATTGCCCTGAAGCACTCATCTTACCCTCTGGTTATCAATGTTCTCTACAATTTTTGGTCTCCTATCTTCATATATGCTGGGGTACTGTTGGCTGTTTGCTCTGTTCCTCCGTAACTCAGCTAGGTTTTTATCCCATGTGTAGGGGGAAGTGGAATCCGCTCCCTCCTATCTTGCTGCCTTCTTCATTCCAACCCTGCTTTTTATTCATATGTGTTTGTTTGGAATATTTTTTTATATCATTTCACTTTCAGCCTGAGTAGATATTTTTTATGAGGTAGATATCTTGTATACAGCATATATGTGGCTCATGTTTTCTTATACATTCAGCTACCCTAAGCCATCTGATTGGAGCATTTTATCCATTTTTGTATATGGTTATTATTGATAGTTACTTATTCATTGCCATTTATTCTGTACCTTTGTTTTACTCTGCATCTCTCTCTCTGTCTCATTCTCTTTCTCTCTCTTTCATTTCTTCTTTTTATAGGAGTCCCTTTAGCATGTCTTGCAGTGTTGACTTGGTGGAGATATATTGTTTTAGTCTTCTTTTGACTGGGAAGCTCTTTATCTCACCTTCTATTTTAAATGACAGCTTTGATGGTTAAATGGCCTTGGTTGTAATTCCTTGCTTTTGATTACTTGGATTATTTCATGCCAGTCTCTTCTGGCTTAGTGTTTCTCTTGAGAAATCAGCTGTTAACCTTATTGCAACTTCCTTGTATGTTACTAGTTGTTTTTCCTTTACTGTGTTTAAGATTCTCTCTTGGTCTTTAAATTTTGCTATTTTAATTATGGTGTATCTTGGGGTAGATCTCTTTTGGTTCATCTTTATTGAGACCACTGTGCTTCCTGAACTTGCATGACTAGTAAGGGAAGTTTACTGACATTATTTTTTCATATGGGTTTTCTATCCCTTGCCCCTTTTCTTTTCCTTCTGATATTCTTATGATGTGAATGTTGTTATATTTCATGTAATCCTGAAGCTCCTTTTAACTATCCTCATTCATCTTTAATCTTTTTTTTGGTCACTATATTTTTTTCTATCTTGTCTTCCAGCTCTCTGATTCAGTCCTCTGCTTCATCTAGCCTGTTTTTGACTCCTTCTAGTGTGCACTTCATTTCAGATATTGTATTCTTCATTTCCTCCTGGTTGTAATTCATAGTTTCTATGTTCCTTTTCATGCTGCTATAGTTCCCACTAAGTTCCTTGTAGCTCCCATAAAGTTCCTTATAGTGCTCACTGAATTCTTTGAGCATTCTTATAACTATTATTTTGAATTCTATATATATTAGATTGCTTGCTTCAATTTTAGCTTTTTCTCTAGGGATTTTTCCTTTCCTTTGGGTTGGGGGGATGTTTCTTTGTCTCCCCATGTAGATGACTCTCTTTGTTTCTGCATCTTAGATTGCTCTGCTTTGCCCGCCTGTCTTCATGAGTTGGTCTTCTGTGGTTGGTCTCCTGTGAGACTTAGTAATGCAGTTTCTTTGATCCCCTTTTCTGGCTGCTCTAGGCTTGACCTTTATTCCACTATGTGGGCTTTCTTGTTGTATTTAGACTTTGATTATAGATCCTCATTTGTTGGTTAATTTTATCTTCCTGTGGGCTGATTTGAGTCAGAACTTCCACCATACCTTGTATGCTGTTGTGCAGGTGCTAGTTAACAAAGCAATACTACCAAGAAAACCAAACCCACAGCAACAAAAATACCCCTTCCACACTGGCAATATCAACAACAAATGAGGAAAGATTAATAAAGGAGGGAAGAGATTAAAAATACTATGATAAGAAAAAAGAATATAAGATGACTAAAGAAGAGAGAAATTACTGAGAGGGAAGAATAAGGAGAAATGATAAGAGTAGGGAATAAAAACAAGGCAAAGAAAGGGAGAAAACAAAATTTAAAACATAAGTAAAAAAGGGGAGGGCAATGGCAAAATAGAGTAAGGAAAAGGAAGAGTAGTATATGAGATTTGAAATGAAAAATAAAGAAAAATATTGAACCAATAGGAACAAAATTGAAGAAAAACCACAGGAAAGTCAATAGGAATGACAAATGCACAAAGATTAATAAAGGTGGAAAGAGAATAAGAATATTATTAAAAAGAGAAAAGGGAATATGAGATGTCTACAGTAAAGAAAAATGATTTTGGAAGGATAGAGGGGGGAGAAATAATAAGAGTGAGGAAAAGAAACCAGGCTAGGTGATGGAAAAAATAAAATTCCAAACTCAAATAAGCAAGGGCAGGAGGAAGGTAGAATGGAGTAAGTCAGGGGGAGAGTAACCTATGAGATTTGAAATAAAAATATAGTGAACAAATAGGAAAACAATTGAAAAAACACAATAATAACCACAATATCCATGCCCAATAACCTACAATTAATAAAGGTACAAAGAATATAAGAATATTGTAAGAAAGGGAAAGACTGTGAGCCAACTAAAGGCAGGAAGAATGATTTGGAGAGGAAATAAGGAGGAGAAAGAGTAAGAGTAAGGAATAGGAACAAGGCATAGCAGTGGGGGGGGGATAAAATTTGCAATGAAAATAAGGGCAGGAAGAACACAAAATAGAGTAAGACAAGAGAAGGGTACTATGTGAAATTTGAAATAAAAATAAAATAATATTATATAATAATTTAAGTAAAAAGAATGAAAAATAATAGACAAAATAATGAATTAATTGGATTACAGTTTGAGAAAACAAAGAAATGTTAGAGCTATGCAAGAGAAAATAATAATGCAAATTCTGAAGAAGAATGAGGTGGAATTTATCTCAAGCAGAGTCTGGTGTTTGCCTTCTGTCTTCTCCTGGATCTGGCTGTGACTTTTTATCAGTTCAGGGTCCAGGGCTTGGTCATCCAATTTCTGGCAGCACAGCATGTACCACCTTCACCTGAATCTAGAGGGGGATTCTGTCACAATCGGGAGGGTAGGACCCCTGGGTTTCCCCTGGGAGTCATTGTTCAGTGTTCTGGGTCCCCTGCCTCTCCACCACCCATCTTGGTCTGTTCCAGCTTATATCCAATAATGTATAGTTTCTGGTCAACTAGCTGCCTGTTTCAAGGAAGGGTCAATTAATTAATGAAGGTCAGCTCTTTCCTGCATGATGCTATTGGAGGCTGTGTGTGAGAGCTGAGGTTGGGTGGGGTCCTGATGACCCCTTGTTGCACTGATTTCCAATCCCCCTGCCTTGCCAGCCTCAGTGGAATAGGACCCTGGGAACCAGTGTATTTTGTCCCCCTGAGAGAAGTTCAAAATGGGTCCTTTTGGAGATTCTTTTCCTGCCTTTTTCCTCTGGTTACATACTCTACAGGGGTTCTTGAGTCTGTCCTGTCTATTCTGCCAATCCTGTAGGAGGTGGGTCTGGGTATGACCTTCTCTTCCCAGAGGTTTTATTTCTTCCAAGGAAGGGGGTTCTGCCTGGCTGTAAATAGCCTCAGACACTCAACTCTTGCCTGTTTTAATTCCCAGCTACTGCCCTCAGAGTAGACAGAGATCTGAACTCTCCATTTTGTGTGGCCCCCACCTTGCTAGCCATGCTGGGCTGGGGCCAGAAATCCATTTGCTATGCTATTTTCCATCTTGCTGCCCAGGTATATTCAGTGGGAGCAAATCAGGCTTTTAATCTTGTCGTTTTGTTGGCAAAGCAGCTGCACAAAGGGTCCCTGCCTAGCATGTTTCAGCTTCCCCTTTAAAAAGTATTTCTGTGTTATACCCACTGCAGCACCAAATAATGTGTGGCTTTCCACTCACACCATCTCTATAAAAAGCCAGAAATCTCTCAAGGGAATGGCTGGCCACACCCTGCCTCTGTTCAACACGGGTGCAGATAGAGTTCCCCCCACCACCCCACTCCATACTCTCCCAGTTGGCATTTGGTGTTATAGCTATGGATGATAAACTGTTCACTGTGTGCTACCTTACACAATCTCCCAAATCCCTCCTGGCCCAGGTCTGTGGGATCCATACTTGGGACTAGGGCCCCCTGCCCTTGGAGGGGCAGAAGCCACAAAGCTGTGATTTTTGATCAATCTCTCCACATTTATAGGTACCACACATGGGGAATTTCCCCTTTAACTTATAAAATATGCTTACCACCTGTTGTGAAGCATCATCTGTACTCCTTGGCTCAAAACTTCATATCATCTAGGATTCCATTTGTTGTTCGGGTTTTCTTGTTGGAAGATCTGCTAAGAATCTGATTTGGGGGCTAGAGCCATTAGACTCAGCTTGTACCTAGCCTCCAGCTTTGGCCACCATCCTTCTTTTTTCTCCCCACTTCTTTATCTTGAAACCCATTTATATTATACCAGTTTTCTCACTTTTAGAGAATCTTTAGAAGTCTAGTTTGTAACAGATAGGGGACCTTGATCCCTTATCACCAGTCACACTGTCTCAGCCTGAAGGTGGGCTGCTGTGGGTGGGGTTGCTCTCCATACGACACCAAGGGCTTTCTATGACAGAGAGGTTTATGCTATGCTACCTCTCATCCTAGTAATAAAACACAAAAAGTGCCAAAAGAAACCAGGAAGCGCCCTGGCTGGTGTAGCTCAGTGCATTGAGTGCGGGCCTGTGAATCAAAGGATCGCGGTTTGATTCCCAGTCAGGGCACATGTCTGGGTTGCAGGCCAGTTCCCTGCAAGGGACGCAGGAGCGGCAACCACACATTGGTATTTCTCTCCCTCTCTCCCTCTCTCCTTCCCTTCCCCTCTAAAGATAAATAAATAAAATGTTAAAAAAAAAAAAAGAAACCAGGAAGCTACAAAGTCTAAGCCTGAGATTTGTGATGTAAGTAGCAATAGCCTTGGTACTCAAGGTATGAATTTTCACATCCTGTCACTGGGCCATCCAAGGTTCTTCCTGCTGAGAAAGTTTATAGCTCCTCTATGCTTCTGGCTCTGCCATTGGCATGCACTGGTTCCTGTCTGTCTTTTGCTTCCCCCAGTGCCCTGCATGAACCATCCCGATCTCTTCTCTTGTACTGTTTAATTACCACCTCTCTGAGATGGTCCAGCTCCAGACAATCCTTCAGGAATCAGTCCATTGTGAAGGCCTGGAGCCTATCATCCTGGTCTGCCTGCCCACTGGACATTTCATCATGCTGTAATACTCCTTGGGCTTGGGCTCTAAGCCTCCAGAGTCACCTACTGTTGAGCAGAAAGACCCGCTATCAGGCTGTGCTCTGGATCCACACAGTGACATCAATGTCTATATGGATCATCTGTGGTATCCAGGGGGTGTTGGAGAGAAGCAGGTGTGGTTAGAGGTCTTAGTGAGACAGGCCAGTAAGCCAGGACAAGTGGAATAAGGAAACTGAAACAGACAGTTAAAAGATCAAGCGGTTTATAACAATCTAGTAAATCACAGAACACTATCTACCCTAACCAAGTATACTTAAGAGTAAATGGTTTGCACTTCTTTGCAACCAGATTTACAATCTAGTAAATCACAGAACACTATCTACCCTAACCAAGTATACTTAAGAGTAAATGGTTTGCACTTCTTTGCAACCAGGTAGATAACTTAAATCATCCTACTCAGGGAGAGAGACATTAAAAATCCGATTAGTATCATTTGTGCCAACCACACTCAAAGATAGGTGAAGTTAAGAGAATAACTTATATTTTGACATATCAGCATAAAGCTGATAAATATTGTATTGAGATCTTCCCCTAAGACCTTCCATAAACTTCCAGCCTTGAAAACCCTTAAGATGAAGGACCCAGCTAGTGCTCTCCCTCCTGGTAACATGCCCACATCTTTCTTGTTCCTCAGGTATTCATAACCTAAATTTTAAGGGGACTTGCAATCGGGGAGCAATGGGTAGTGGCAGCTCCTTTTGGACTATCCCCTTGAACCTGTCTCCAAGGCTCCCTTTTTCTGACTTATGGGTGAGCTAAGTCCTCATTTGTTTCACTGTCCCCAGCCTTCATAAACATCCTCTCAAAATCACCTGGACTCAGGTTCTGACATCTTTCCTGCATGAAGTCAAGAACCCACACAGTATAGGACAGCTGGGGCAGACTCTCCAGGACAGGTTTCTGGCCAGTAACACTAGCAGGACACCCCTCAAAGCCCCAGGGATTTACATTCAATTTTATTTAACCTTGATGATAACACTCCCCACATTTTACAGATTAAATGGAGCATGGAGAAGCTGAAAGAAGTTGGTGTTTGGAGCCTGAGAGGCATAGTGGAACCCAACAGATCTAGTGGAACCCTAATCTTGTCATTTCCTAGCTAGGAAGCAAGAAGAGTAAACTCTCCAAGCCACAGTTTTTCTGTCTGTTGGGTAGCATCACAGCCAGGTCTCACAGAATTTGGGGAAGAGGTAGTGGGATAAAATAAAGTGCATGGTGTGGTGGGACCTGGATGTGAAATCCCTGGTACAAGGAAGAGAGGTGTTCATTCTCTCAGTCCTCTTCACACATTCTCTTAATTTCAGTTCTGGAGGCTATATTGGAGGAAAAGCAATAAAAGGGTCATACAACAGTAGATATGGTCCTTGCCTGCTACTTCATCTCTTCAGAGATTTTCTCATAAAAGCCTCAAATGTACCCATTTTACAGTGAGGAAACTGGAGTCCAGGAGCCACAAAATGAATTAATGGCAGACTTGAGTCTCAGAACAGGTGCTCCAACTCTGATTCTGCTTTCACAGAACAGTCACTTAACAGGTGCCTAATGGTTGCTGGTTGAATGACTAGGAGACTCTAGGCCAGTCATATTTGAAATGTGGACATCAGGCTTGCCATGCTCTGGGAGCCTGTTAAAAATTCATTCCAGGCCTACTGGATCAAAAAGTCTAAGGGTGAAACTCAGCAATCAGCAGTTTTAAAAGTCTTTCAAGTGATTCTGATGCATGCCAGGAGCCTGTCTGAGCTGGTGTCCACAACATAGGCACAACCAGATTTATTTCTTTATTAAGTGTACCTGCCCCCAGGTGTGCTACAGTCTCTAGCAATTCCATGTGAACTAGCCAAAACAAAGATTGTTTCTTACTTGTCTTCTTCTGTAACTGAACACCAGTCCAGTTGCCTGCAATGACAAAGCCAATGCTTAAGAGGCAGGTGCTGAGGTAAAGGAAAATGGTTATCTGCAGATGTTGGCAACCTGGAAGATGGGGGATTCAGATCACCCAGCCTATCTCCACCTCTCAGTGGAGGCAGAGGTTTTTATAAAGAATGAGAAGGGAACAGAACAAACAGATCAAGGGAGGGGGTTGCAAGGGTCTGTACACACAGATGAGCACAGTCCATTTCAGTGAGGCAAGTGATGGTCCAGTGTGTGTCATCCTGGTTTAGCCATCATGGATTCATGTCATCCTGGCTTCATGTAATCCTGGTTCCACAGTTGAAGGTCAACAAATCTCCCAGAGCTTAGATTCCTGAAGGTCGGGGTCTGTATCTTTTGAAGTTAGTTCCTAGGATTTTTATACAAACATGCTGCTCATTTACAAACTACATATTAGTCAGAGTAAGCATTTATATAAATAATGCCAAAAGAATGGTGGGATGGGTTACAATTTCCCACATTACAATGTTCTCCTTTTGTACTTCTAACCACTTTCAGCCATTGAGGGGAGCAAGCCCCCAAACCACTGCCTCCTGTGTCATTCATTCCTTTAGCAAAGTGATGGCTTCTGATTAGAGCCCCTCTGCTGCCCAAACTCTTTTATTTTCATGTGTCATTAGCCTCTCCCTTATTCCTTTAGAGCTCATGCTGTCATTCTCACCTTTGAAGATGCAGATTTGGAGCTTGTAGATGTGAAGATCTCACCCAGAGACACCACTGCAGAGTGCAGCCCAGGAAGCACATGAAGGCCACCTAGCCAGACTGAGGCCCAAAAGGGAAATAGCATTGTCAGCAGTTGCACAGTGAGAAGTAGTGATGCAGGGTGCAGCCAGGAGGGGGGGCAAAAATAGGGAGATGGAATGGGGCCCAGAACTCAGGGTGTTCAGGGAATATTAGAGGGACATATAAGATGTTCTTACCCCTTCCCCCACAGGTATGAATTGGGGGAAGGGACACATGGAGCAGGGACATGCAGAGCTGCTAATCCATGGCATGGTCATTTAACATATCTATAGTCTTTAGCTGGTAGCTTAGATGTGTTAATTAGCTGTGGCCATGCTCTGAGCCAGGGGGATGGAAAGGACTCCCCCCAAGATGTGACTGGGGGAGGAACCCCAAGTTATAGCACCTGCATGGGAGCTTGGAGAAGATTGGCTCCAGAAAATGGGGACACACCTGACCAGACTCATAATGGCATCCCAATAAACTTGGAAATATACGGGAATGCTGGCAGGTGTAACTGATTGTAGGAGGAGTCAGAAATAGGGCTGCAGAAGAGAGTTGGTGCGGGGATTTTAATGGAGACGTGGCAGCCATTGAGAAGAGAAGATCCACCTGGTTTCACCAGAGTGCAGGACCCAAGCCCTATGAGGGAAAAATCAGCATGTGGCTTTAGCAGAGAATTGCCACCTGGCTTTGACCAAGTAGAGACCCTCTTGCAGCTTTGCCAGAGGGAGAAGATCCATGCGGTTTCACCAGAGTGCAGATTCCTGCACCTTTGGTGAAGAGGGAGAGCCACATGGCTTTGCCAGAGGGGGGACCCCTTCCCCACAGCTTTGGTAGAAGAAGGACTATGCGGCTTTGGGGTGCTCCCTTTGGCTGTGTGGCCTGGGAGCAAGAGAGATTTGGCCTGGAAGAAGGGAGAAAGGACTCTTGCCAGTAGGCCATGAGAAGGTGCCACATGGCTTTGGATTAATTAGAGATCCTGCTGATCTCTAATTAATGACACAGCTGAATGGTGTCAAGAGCCTGGATACTGGACGTGTGCTTCTCTTCCTGAATTACAGTACCCTGAATTAGGGCAGAGGGAGATAGGAAGCACTATGGACATCTGTGGGTATCCTAAAGGACTTTGATATTTTAATGAAGACGTTAAGTCGCTACTTTAACGCTGTATAGCATTAGATAAACATTTGCTTTCCTTTTCACAAATCTCTGGCTTTGAGAGGCATCTTTCCATAAGGTGGTGGACATAATGGACCTTCTGTTGTTCTGTAACAGTAGCAGGGTGAGCACTGGATCCTTGCTCTCCTAGCTTTCTCTCAGAGCTCTTTCTATGGTTGAAGAGTTGAGCTCAGATGCCGTAGTAAGTGTACTCACAATGAAATCAAGGCGGAGTCCATATGTTTCTGGAATATTCTCTGCACTTAAAAAAA